>CABFVX010007805.1:0-28416 GCA_902151425.1 Timema shepardi
GTTATAGGGCCTATGTATGAAAGGATTTTAGGGATTTCAAAATTATCAAAACTAATGGAAATAATTACTTATTATTGTGGAAACAAATTTAGACTCCGCAGGCAGTTAAAGGGACCAAACTAAATATTTATTAACGTCTGAAAATCTTGGATGCATTTCTGTGGAATGAGGGAGGGGGAATAAGGAGGTTCCCAAAAATAAAAACTTTTAGGTGTAGTAAAAATTCTAATTTTGCTGATGGGTGGAAGAACGACTCCAGATAACCAAATAAGTCTTAAATTTAAATTTCTAATGGTAGTTATAAAATGAAGAGGAGTAGGAATTTATTATTTCCCAGAATACTAAAAACAACTACTTCTCGGTGTACAAGAAAACAGAAATTCAGAGAGTAGGTAAGGGGACTCTTTCAAATAACCACGAGATCCTAAACTTTTTAAATCTAATTGTGACCCTGGAAACAGGCGAAAAGGAGCGAGAGGTGGGGGTTGAAGTATAAAAGTATGTTTAAGTATAGTAGGAAATATAAATTTTGTAAAGGGACTCCTACAGATGAGAAAAGTAAATCTTCAAATATGATATTTCTAAGTGGATGTTGAGTGTTGAGGTAATAATGAAGAGGTGAGGCTTAAAATTTCCAAAACTAATAAAAACAATTTTCTTTTTTTAGCTCCGTGTCTTACTATCCGTTCGGGTTATACGCTTCCATACTAACTAAGCTAATTGGGAAAGGATGAGGAAGGTAAAATTTAAAGGAAGTGCACCTGCATTTGCGTGGAGTGAGAGTGGAAATTTATTTAGGAAAATTACCCTCAGCTCACCCGACCGGCTTAAAACCATGATCTTCACGTCCTCGGCAGGTCATTCCAACACAAGAGTGACGCATTAGACCACTCAGTCGCTGAAGCGGGTTCAGAACAACTAATTTTCTGCGTGGTAGAGAACTAAAATTTGGAAAGGATTCAAAATTAAGGTAAAAATTAGTACATATCAATAAAGGTAAAATTTATTATATTCCAAAATTTAAAATTTAATCCTGAATAGATGATGGGAAGGGGGAGGGCGGGAATATAAATTGAAATAAAGATCTTTTAGGGTTGATAGAAATTTATAATTTGCTGTAAATAGCCAGGGAACACTCCAAAAAATAAAATTAGTGTTAAATATTGTATCTCTATAAGTGGAGAGGTTTGAGAGGAGTGGAAGAAAATTTAAATTTAGTAAATTTGTAAAAGGACCACCCCAAATAACATAAAAGTTGAAAAGTTTGGAATTTCAAAATAGGAGGCTCGGAAATGGATTAAAGGTGGTCGGTGTAGGAGGGGCACCAAAATTCCTGGATTGATAGAAAAAAACTTTCTTAATACTGTAGGTAGTTTTAATTTTGTATAAGCAGATGAAAAAAATAATTTAAAATAAACAAACACTAAAACCAAAATCAATTTTAGAGTGGATCCACCACGTTGGGGCAACATAGCTAAAAATCGTTGGATAAGCTACCGCCTAGTTATAAGTGTCATAATAATTAAAATAAACAACTTCTACTCATATAGCTTAATTTCATTTATCTTATGACCATGCATAGACATATATTGTATTCATTAGTGCACGCATATTATGGACAAGTTAATACATTATTTCAAATATTTAATTTATTTTAATTTATTGAGTGCTATAACTGTTTTGGGATTGCCATAGTAACAAAGGTTTGTACAACCGTGAAACTATACCAAAAATGTGGTATCCGGATGTTGAACGTCTTAATTTGATATGGATTTAATGTGGCTTACCCGTTTAAAGAACGGGTCAAACTACTATCTGTTTGAATAAACCCTATTCGTTAAGACCCAACTAGCTCCTCTAATGCTTTACAAAAGCTCACAATACAAAAATATTAAAAATATAACGGGTACGGGTACAAAACTTTTTCTTTGTGGTACAAAACTAATACAAAAGTTGGCATTAAAAAAAAAAGGTTCAAAATTCAAAAGTGGTACAACAGCATTAACCTAGAGTCACCACTTTGATATACTAATTACTCAAAACTGGTACTGGTACATTAATGCTTGTGATCGAGATCGAAAGTTTTGTAGGCTTGTCAATTTCGAGCTTCCTCTCGATGTACGTACAAATCAATTTTTTTTAAAGCAATGGTAAGTATAGGCTATTTAATTTCGATGATATTAGCAATTTAACTTATAAATCATTCGATAGCTCAACAAATTGTTAGTGCTTATACAAAGTTTCACGTTAATAACGTAATAAGAGCTTTCTCTCAACCGGTAAATTAATTCAATATTTTCGTCCATTTTGAAGTTGAAATTGCATTGATATGACAAAACAATGAAAATAAAAATATCTAAATAGATCACTAAATGCTTGAATAATCATTAATCTTACTATTTCCCGTGGCTCCTTTCTAAAATTATAATTTCATTTAAATAAATTTAACACTGAGAATACATATTGATTGCTTTCGAACCTAAGTTATTTAAATCGTGTATTAATACGTACAATTAAAAACTAGCATTAGTTACAATCAAACTATTTATATAATTATGTTGGTTAACGTGTCTAAAACCACTGTTGATCAACATCGCAATAAATATTTTACCAAACTTACCATATTTAAACAGATAAAGCATTTACTATTTCATTCTAGCTACTGTTAAAACCATCTTAATTATTTTTTAATTACTTTTATTTGAGGGTTGTTCTTCATATTTAGGTTATTTCTAATTTAAAAACTGATATATTTTTTAAACCTTATTTTCAAATGTATTTACTTATTATAAAAAATGAGTGTGTGTCATATTTAAGTAAGATGTGAGGTTTGCACATATTTTTTAAATCTCACATTTTAAGGATGTGGTATATTCATTTTATGTTTGTTTTGATTGATGGCATTTTAAATATCCTATTTTACTTTTAAAATAAAGCAAATATAACATCAATGGAGTTTTTTGAAATACTCAACTCAAAGGACGAAAATAACTTGTATAGCCCTAGTAATTAGTACATAAGCGTACAACCCGAATGGCTAATGCTAAAAAAATATTAGAACTTGGATACTTTTCTTTTATACCACATCCCAACATTAAACCCGACCTCTCGAAGGAAGAAAAGCTACGCCCTTTTAGCATTGATCTCTGACTGTTAGTATTCCTTTAGTGTACGTGACGTCATGACCAAGGTCACTCCTCTTTGTGCAGTAGTTGCGCCAGGCAAACCACCTCAAGCATCATAATCATCCACAGCCGACTCAGTAACTAACTTCAGTTTACCGCGCGCTTATCTTCTGTGAGAAGATTTGTCACTAGAAGTTACCGGAATAATTTCGGTGAACACTGTCATTATTGATAAGATCACATTTTGTATCTTATGCTGCGAAGTGTTTAATCTCGACAGTATTATTGTCGGTTAATTGAGTTAGCAAGGTTGGTAGTTGTAATAAAATGCTTATTATTATTATTTTTAAATACGAATGCATGTATTTTTGTGTAACTTTTTAATATGTAAGCAAACAGCTCTATTATTTTCTCATTGCTAAGTTTCTGCTCTAATTTGTTTCCGTTTCAAACTTCTGGCGAGTTTATAAAAAAAAAGCTTATCATACATGAAAAAGTTATGTAAAAAAACATTTAAAGGGTCTTAGAAATAACATTTAAGAGTTGTATTGCTGATGGCTTTTGGCTTCATAATTCAATGACAACTTTTTTAATATGATTTTTTACATCTTTTTTATTAGTAAAAGGTTATCTTCATTGTTATGAAAGAAGTACATTTGAATACGGTATTTGATTTCATTTTGATAGTTTGGATATATTTATCTAGTTCGAGCACTAAATTAAAAGAATACAAACGTAGCTATCACACTCATAAAAACCCACACTGATAGGTGCATAAAGATGTCGGTCTTGTCTCGTCTGATTCGCCTGTAGTAAGGTCAAGGCTCAAATCCCGGCCGGATTTTTTTTCTTTTTTTTATAAATGGTTTCCCACTCCCATTTCATTCAAATTCGGGTGGGTGACCTAAACACTCTACCTTCATCTCCACTCCAATCATGCAGATAGTCCGAAAGCTCGAAGTAAAGAATACAACAAGATACACACATCAAATTTTACATTTCATTAAAGATCCCTTTTTTTTTTTCAAAAAGGTATGAATTGTTAAACATTCAAATATTTAGCTACTTTAATTCAGCATGCAAGTCTAAGGCACGACGTATAAATTTATTAAATTGGGCTTATTTTAAAAAATGGCATTTAGTTTTTATTTTACATTCTGTTTGGATCGCCGGGTAAGGCGCACATACATACTCACACTTTTGATTTTAAAAAAAGAGCTATTACTACAAAATAACTTTGAAACGCCGTTCATAATAAGCACTTGAACTATAGGTAGACTACGTGACACGTCATTATTACGAATATTGTTTTCTTGGATTATACGTTGATTACCTAACTAGCGAACCGAATAAAATATTTCATTCGGATTTTGCCATGTTTGTTAACAAATTCTTATACATTATACATCCGCAAGGCTGTAGCCAGCCGATAATTTCAAGGGGGTAGGGGGGGTTGGTGGGCACATCCCCCAATTGCAGGAGGCTAAAAACAAACTATAAACGAAAGACAGTTCTATAAGCTATCTGAAGTGGTTTTTTTTAATGGTAACACAGTCCTCTAATTTATACTTGTATCTTAATTTTGATATTGTTTAGACCAGAAATAAATTCATATATATTTCGTTTATAAAATTTTGGGGAGAGGGTTTGAACCCCCAAAACCCCCTCTGGCTGCGCTACGGCCTTGTACATCCGTGCCAGCATTTTAGAAAAACATCTGAAACTCTAAATGATTATTATTGTTTGAGAAATGAAATGTTAGGTTTGTTAGGTTGTATAAGCTTATAATTAATAACAGATAAACGAATATGTAAAAACTAATTATAAATATAAATCAAATATGTGTTTTAATATATTGAAGTTTTCTAAGTTGTCAACTTATAAGTTGCCAATATTACGAGTATAACTCAATGCTTTACTCTTCTTTGGAAAAGGGATTTAAATAAATAATGTCTTCAATTATTAGCTTAATTTTTTTAACAATTATTTCCAAATTTCCAAACGTCCCCTCACACTCCCGGAAGTGCTTCACGCCTCCCCAGGTTGGGAACCACTGGTCTAAGGCGTCACTCTTGCAGTATACTAGTTAGCTGGAGAAGAGGATATCGGGGTTTGAATCCCGGCCGGCTGTATTGAGACTGATTTTTCCTAAATGGTTTCCCACTATATCTCCACAATAATGCGGGTACTGTTATTCTAAAACTCTACCTACCTCATTCCTTCTCTATTAGCGAAATTTATGCTTGTGTTTTATCCCTAACGGGTATTAAAAAGTGTCGAGATAATATTACATTTTACAAACCAACAAGAGTTCAATGTCCTTTTTTTTTCATGCCTCTTAAATACTTACTATAGTTTTATCAATTGTTTTAATGTTCAATCCTCGGTGTTCGATATGCTAAAATTGAAATAAAACCATTTATTTAATTTAATAATGCACTTAAGGCTGGCATACACTTAGGTTTTTTTCCCATTCGTTTAACCCGTCGTCTTCGTCGTTGTTGAATCTGCAATGGACACGGCTGTGGTAGCAAGGATCGCGCTTGTGTTTAAAGCTAAACAAAACTGAAATCGGTCAAAATGGGCAAGAGAGTGGCTGTTGAAAAGGTGAGATCAGGGCTCGTTCTCGGTTGGTTGCACTGAGGGGGGTTTTCTTAAGTAGTTTCCCACTCTCTATTTCTACGCAAATGCGGGTGTATTACCTCTAAATTACAGCTACCTCACCCCTAACCCATTAGTGGAATTAGTTCCTAGGCGTATAACCCAAACGGGTAGTAAGACTTGGTGCTAGTAAAAAATGTTTACACTAGGTTCCCGATAATTAAAACCCTTTATGGCATGACAATTAAATTAAATTCCAATGAAAATCAAAGCAGAGGTCATTTAGGGTTTTTCATCGGTTTGACCCAAACGGTTCGACACGACGTGTGAAACCGATGAAAACCCCCTTTATAAGTGATAGATTAATTATTTAATCCGTGTCTATGTGCAGGGTAAGTGTATTAATCGTAAGAGACTTAACTTACGTTCTTTTTTTTCTGTTTACTTTGACTCTCAAATAAAATGGCATACATAATTAACTGCAAGTAAATATTTTTGACTCCACAGCATAGCTGTAAACTGTTATTAACTATATATGAAATTATGTCTGACAAATTTTAACTTCTAGCTCTGGCAGACTATCTACACCCCCACAGCGAAATCTTTCTTCCTGATTGCATAGCGAAAAACTAATAACTGGCGTTTCCTATGTTCCATAATTGTCAAGTCAAAACTGTACAATTGTGTCTGATCTCCTGGCCTGTAATGCTTCGAAATATTTAATTCAAACGTTCAAGTAAATACTTAATGTCTAAAAGTCTTTAAGTTTTTCAACTGTGTTCAAGCTTTAGCCTCACAAGCAGTATGTTCACCAATTACTATTTTATGTCTTGGCTCTTCACCAGATCTCAAATAAACACACATGGGGGTGGGGGTTATGAAATTTGTCACGTGGTCATGATGGTAATTAAATAGGAGAAATGGTTGCTTCATACACGTATTTGTGTCACTGAGCTCAATTTAATGAAACACTTATTATAAAACGGTATGTGTAGAGAGAATCCGGCAGTATTTTACAATCGTAACTATGAGGACTTTGGCATGAGCCAGTCAGATGTTCATCTTTTGCCCCTACCCCGTGAAAAAAAACCCCACCTAATATGTCAGCCATGTGGGACTGTAATTATAGGAACTCTTAACCTCCCTGGTAAACAAGGGGGGTGTTTACGTTGTTGGTTTTTTTTTATCATTGTGTCTTACTACCCATTCGGGTTACACGCATAAGCACTAAATTACGCTAATGTGAGAGGGATGTTAAAGGTTGAAGGTTGAATTCGAATTTGCGTGTATGATAGAAAGAATAGAAAATATTTGGTAAAAACCACCCTGAGTACACCTGACAACTATTTGAAGCCCGATCTCCCCAGCCATCCAATCTATTAAGAGAATTACATCTTAGCTGAAACAATGCAGCCACTAGAGCAGGGCTTACATACTTAGTTCTGTACTAAATTAAGTACAAGCTAGCTATTGCCATATTAACGACCAACTATCATGGAGACTATTAGTAAAACAAGTAACTAACAATCAGTAAAACTGTTCCGTAGCTTAGTAGTTGCGCAGGTCCTATATTTTAGTGATGTTTAAAGTAACACATGCTCAAAAGAGATACAAGTAGTCTTAAGTTATCAAAATGAACAGTAATTTCCCCCTTATATATATATATATATATATATATATATATATATATATANTCTTTGTTTTAAAAATTATTAGAGGGAAGGGGTTTTAATTAAATATATTTTATATATATAATCATAAAAAAAACCACTTGAGTGTTTCAAAATTGACATTTAAATATTTATATTTACACAAATCATTTTTTGTAGAGGAATTTTATTTTTATTATTTGCATTAACTAATAACAAGCCTAATAGGAAGATCGCATGCTCTAAACTCTAGCCTCGCATGGTAAAAGATGTCATTCTCACATTAGACTAAACTCCCGATGACAGGGAGATCAGGGTTCTAAATCTGGTCAAGTGGTTTTTCCAAAATGGTTGTCCAATCTTACTCCACGTAAATGTGGGGGCGCTTCCTCTAAATCCAACCTTCCTCGTTCCTAATCCATTAGCTTAATTGGTACATACTAATATATCTTCAAATTAGAGCAAAAACTTATATTTAGCTGGTTGTATGATTTATACTTGTATGTGTTGATATATTGAGTGTTATAAAGTCATCAACAAAATGTTAAATTATGAAGGAGGTAGAGATATAACAACCAAATCACATTAATTAAATAATAGAATAAACACGAAACTACAAGTACTCACAATGTGACATGTGGGTTTGATGTCTTGGTCTGCAATACAAAACTTGATAATAAAACCTTAATTTTAATAATTAATTGGTGACCTGGCGGTCTAGGGGTAAGGTGTCGGACTTCTGTGCTGGGGTCCGGGTTTCAATTCTCGGTCCAGGCACAGATTTATCTGATTACCAAACCCTTCCTTCCCCTCTGCCAAGAAGTGTATTAATCACAACTTGTGAATGTGTGGAATGCCAGGCCTCCACTGAGGTTCGGATCCCACGTTAAGCTGTAGCTCCTCCATTTCATCTCACAATCACCCTACCATTACAGATTAGCGTAAGTGCCTACAACCTGAACGGGTAGTAAGACGCGGTGCTAATAATAATAATAATAATAATAATAATAATAATAAATTACATACATTTTTGTAAAAATCCCTCATTGTTAACTAGTGTAGCACGTACTGTCAAGTGACTTATCATTCAATATCTTGTAGAATCTTGCAGTGATGCACTCAGACATTTTACTTTGGGAATAGCCAAAATAATATCTTGGTGGGGGGAGGTGAGGGACCAAGTCTCACAAACCACTGAAATAAAAAAGAATATTAAATGCATTTATAAGCTATTTGGAGTTCTTTATAGGCCTATACTAACTTTGGTCAACTATTTGAAGAATGTAAGTTCTACAGATTACTTTTTACTTTCTCGTGACCCTCCAGGGAGAAAATATTTTGTGATCATCAACAAAATCGAGTTCCAGATTTTGATGGTTGTTGACATTTCATGATCCCCTAAACCCGAAAAAGTGTTTCTTTCAATTCCGTTGGATCTACCTCGGCCTAGAGTCAAAAACATTTTACAGGTCGGGATTAAACTTAATAGCGTCTTAATAGGGCTCCCCCAAGGAGTTTTTGGAATTGTATATACAGCCCTAAAATAAAGGGAAGTTTTCTTCAGGGCGAAAGAAGAAAAAATCAGTTTTAGCAAAATTGACTTTAACGATTTTGATTAAAATTCTTATCTACGGATGTTTTAGCATTATAAACAAAATGTGATTCTCATTTTCCCGCTAGAATTATTTTGAGAATACTTTACATAAGAGGGAATCTCCCATTTTGATCATATCTCGTTCTTTGAGATAGGAAATAACCTATCATTGCAAAATGTAGCACTATTAAAAATAAAAATCTTCTGTTTTAAATATATTTGCATAAAACCAATAATTTCCGGGAGATATACACAAATTTTTTATAGGGCTCTTTGAATTGGGAATTGATTGTTATGCTCTTTGGTGGACAAAGATATTCCTATTTTCTCAATGTTTCTGCAACGATATATTATTTCATTCATGCTCTTTGGTGGAATGTACAGCAATGTGTATTGGTTTGTTTCACATTTCCTACGGTTTTAAGTAAATGTCTCAATTTCTAGATGAAGGAGCAAGAAAGTCTGTGTGGTATCATTTATTTTCAATTTATATCGAGTTTTCATAAAAAAATTAATCAAATATGCTACATGCTTACACAACTCTTTAATTTATAAATAAAGTCTTTATAAAATATATAGTATATTAAAGCATTAGTTTTATTTTGATCTTTATAACTATTTTGATAACATTAGCTCTTTATAAATTAGGTACCGGTAGCTTCAATTTTCAAATGAATCATATTCACATACAGACATATATTGACATATATTTTGTTCTGTATATTTTAGTTTTACTTTATTTTAAGTTTTTGTTAAATTTATTTGGGAGTAAGGGGTAACTGCTCCATTTTCTCCCCCTTGGGTGCGTAACTGGAAGCCTGACACCCATAGAGGAAGCTATTTTAAGTTGTCCTTCCTCCCCCCCCCCCTAAAAAAAGGGATGCATCTAGATTCAATAAGCTATTTGAAGTTTGATGCAAAACCTTCTTTCAGCTTCATATTCGAGAATATCAGAGGGGAGTGAAATAGATCAATATAATATGGTGACAGCCAATGTTCGGTCATAAGACTCTTAAACCCCTCAAAATGGCAGCAGTGAAAGGGTACGACTAGCAAGTTCTTCCAAGGGACATCAGAAGTTATTTAAAATAGAACTAGATAAAATATATCTACAATAAGTTAAGTTCACCTAACTGAAACTAACAAAATCAACCACTATCGTTAATATCACGTTCTCAACAGTAGTTTAAGTAATTGTTACAACTAATCTAACAATTTTCTTAAAAACAATAGAAAACGAACTGTAATTAATGTTAGTGTAAACAATATACCTAAAGGTTACTTTTTAATAATAATAATATTTAGCACCACGTCTTACTATCCGTTCGGTTTATACGCTCTAAGTACTAATTACTCTAATGGATTAGGACTTGGGAAGGTTGAATTAGAGGAAGTGAACCCGCATTTGCGTGGCGGGAGAGTGGAAAACCATTTTAGGAAAAACCACCCCCAGTTCACCCGACCGAGATTTGAACCTTGATCTCCCCGTCCTCAGCAGTCGAGCTCAACACGACAAGCGCGTTAGCCAACTACGCCACTGAGGCGGATGGTTACTTTTTAAAAGTAAAATGGTGACTCTCATAAATCATTAACTATACTAAGGCTATGTATGAAAAACGTTACTCTACATACAGATACAGTTCAAGTTTAATAGAAAGACTCTTATCTGACAGTTAGACAAGTTAATAGATCTACTTTCAAGTTTTCATGCATAAAATAATATGACCTGCAGCTGTCACTTTTGATAAATAGTATCAATAGATTACGCATAAGATGAAACATAAAACCAATAAAATACTAAAATGTTATCAACATTGAGCGCAAAAAAAAGTTTTTATTTGATAGAAGGTGCTTGATAACAAAATCCTACTGAAGAATTATCCGTTGCTATTCACAGCCTTATTGTGGTTTTTAATTCATGTACGCCGCCATTTCTCCTCAAAAAATTAACCCAAAGGCATACTTTCTATACACTTGTCACTAATTAAATTTGTTTTATTACGTTTCATTCTTAAGGATTTAACATAAAGCTAGAAATTTCTAACGTGCAATCTTTGAACTGATTACATCAGCACATTATTTATAAAATAGTACATATCTAAAACAGACACAGCATCCAGCCCCTTTACCATTAATTTATCATTATAGAAAAAGAATCGCTACACTCCCACACTTTCAATAATAAATGTTCAGTCAGTGTCAGTCAGTGTCAGTCAGTGGAATCAAACTCGAGACCTGTAACTATGTATATAGATGTCTTATTATTCATTCACGATCTAAGTTTACCTAGATGACAGCTTGAAATGTTACTAGAAGTAATCCCTAATATATCACTACGCCAAAAGCTGACCATCTATCACTTTGGATGACTAATGAAAACAGTTGGTAATATATTAATGTCATAGTTAACCACAGTAATGTAGGTCAATATTATTTATATATTTATTTAAGGTCGGACACAAAGTTTATTTATAGTTTTATTCCCTTAAAAAAAATATTAACACCACTTTCACAAAAACCTATAACGAACCTTGCTTCAAGATGGCGACTGACGAATCTAAACCATATGATTGAACATAACGGTAAACAAGTTTTTTACAACGATGCAGACACGCAGTTGATGAAAATATTTTATTCAGTTAAATACTTCAAAATACGATAACATAATCATTAAATCATTAATTGTAGGTAAAAAAATGATAACAATGTTCTCTTTACCAAGTAAATACGATGCCTGTATTAAAAGGTATTGATGTGTGTACTATATTACACAAAATCAGTAACGTTTCAAAACGAAAAATAAGTACTTTTAATTATGTTTAAAATATTGTTTCGAGTTGGATAGAAAGAAATTATTTAAAAAAATTAAATAGTATGAGAAAACTTTAGTTTACGTTATTTTAAATGTAATGTATAACAGATAATTAAATATCTTTACATTTATAACAAAACTGTGATCTTTTACAAGTGTTGGCAACCCAAAACCTAAACATATGATTTTCGAATTGTCATCAAGGTAAAAACCTATCGTGAATGGAATATAGGTAAAGACTAAGATACGATGTCGGACACAGGCTTAGAGAATAATGGTACTACATAATATTCAATTGCAATTATAAATGGAACATACTAAGACTAATGTGAGTAGTGCGTCTACGTGGGGAGCTTAGATACGTGGGTTTGATTCCTGTCAAGACTGATAAAAAATATAATTATCGGAGAAATATAATGTTTGCCTTTCACAGCATAATATTGAAGGACCGGGTGTTATGTCGGTTTAAGAGCTAAGTTCGTGTATAAGTCGTTTACTGATGTATTCAATTACCTTTTGAAAATGCACTTTAAATAACCCTAATATTAATAATCATCATCATCATAATGCAACATCAAATATTAAAATATTACTTTTTAGGTTTCAAATAAATGTGATTTGGGCAGTTGTTTCTCTGCATCCTTTAAATGTAAAAACAAGCAAAAATGTAAAAGCCGGGATAGACTCATAGAGCTAGGATTTAATTTTTACAGTTTTAATTTTTTTATTCATACATTTTTGAACGTTATCTTCTTTTGATAAAAGGTAGACAAACTAATTAATACCAAAACTATGTTTTCATAATAATAGAAGTGTCAAAAATTATCCTATTCCTTTTTTTAGCTATCCCCTTAAGCCCGTGTCTACAATAATTATTTATTATATAAATATTGTAAAACTGTAAATCTTAATTCTACTGTTATGTTTTATAAAAGGGGACTACTTGTTGAAGTATTTCTTGGGTTAACTCACTATCAATTTTGGAGATTCTATTTTATAAAATGCAAGTGTAGAAACATTTACAAAAATATATTTTGAAAAGGTTTGTTGTTGATAATATTAATGGTGTGTCCGGGCTACATCAATCTGTTGCTCAGCTTACGGAAAGTTTAGCCAGAACTAATGTACCGTTGCCCTGGGGGCGCCCAAATGTATTAATCGTATGACGTACGTACATCTTTTACATGGAGGTTCCTTACATCTCCCAATGAGATGGGGATGATGATAGTGAATGTGATGGAGTAAAGCCATTGAAGATCTAAACCTAACTTTAGCCTGATTAACCCAACCCTGATGGCCATGAGAATTATTCTCCTTTCGAAAAGAATCTCTCAGTACCAGCTGGGAATCGAACCAAGGACCTTTAAGTTAACTGTTAGCATCTTTGACCACTATACCACGAGGACGGTTACGGGTTGTTAATAATGTGTGTGTGTAATTCTTATATTTGATATTCATGAATATTAAGGCTGTCTTCGTTTATTTCCGAATACCAAGGCTATTAACGACTTAACCTAAAGTGTAAATATTGTTAAGGTGAATTAGAGCTCACATGCACACCGATGCGGTAAATTTGTGTTAATTTACACTATGTTCCAAAAGCTTGTTTCTAAGGCGATGCATCTACGCATATAAAAATAGTCTCTAGCTATATATTTTACCAACACCAATGGGCATGAAGACAAAATCGTCAGTCTCGTCCAGTGTAGCTTGCCGGAAACGAAGAGGCTGGAGTTCGAATTCCAGCTGAATGTTTAGAAGTGTTTTTTCCTTAATTATTTTCCACCCGCTCATCACACAAATTATGGTACTTTTCTCATTCATAATTAATTAGTTTAAATATGTGTATACCCGGATGGGTAAATAATGCACCATTTAGAAAAATCCCTTTGATATATTGGACTGAAAAATTATAACATTGGTGTCGGTTCAGAGCACTAGACCAATGCTCCCTAGTAATAGTTCGATTCTAGACTGGTCCATGTTACTACACAATTGCATCTTATAAAGTATCCTCTCTTATTACAAGATATTTTATACGGTTAGTGAAGCTAGACACTGAACTCTACTGTGCGGGGTAGAGGGAAGCGAGGGTTTGTGGTTTTTTAGTGGATATAGAGGAAAATAAAATAGTATTTATTTATTACTGGTATGTGACCTACTCCGCTAGTACATAGCGTTACATATTTACATCAAGGAGGTGTTTTTTAACGGGCAATATAAGCTACATACTTAATAAATGACTTTCCAATTTAAGTATCACTGTGGCTCACCTACAACTTGTCTGCGCATGCGCACATGTTGTTTTAATACTGCGCACTCCTAAGGGTTCCGTGTCTAGCCTCACCAATAGTACATATAACCTTGAATTTGTTTAATTGATGTAGAAAATTAGTGAACAAAATGTGTAAATTTTTTGTATAGTATTGATTAGACTATATATTTTTGTACACACCTGCATTGTTTCTGACATTAGCAACGATAGAAGTATGTCCGTTTGGTTTTCACAAGTCACAGTTCTACAAGCGTATAATCTAAATAATACAAATAAAATAACAGGTGGAGCAAGTACAACGCTAGCTTGCTTAGAATAGGGGCGGGGGGTTGGGGGGGGGGTGCTTGAATCCCGGTTAGATTGCATATGGGGTTTTCCCCCACTCACCACTCATATTTTCAGGCAAATACTTGTGAATTTCCTTGAAATTCATCATTTCATTCATGTATTTTTTAAATGGAGTAATTTAAGTCCCAGAGAATAGCCCAAATGGGCAGTAAAACACCCAACAAAAAATTCAAATGGAAACATTTACGGCACTGTGCCACTTATGGTATGTGCTCTTTCTATATATATTCATCTACTCTAAGTATAAAATTCCATCTACAAAACGTTGTGATAAAAACGCGAAGAGCCCGGATGAATAGGACGTGGAGTAAAACACATTTGATACGAACTATACGTCATTTCCACATATGTTTAAAATATAGGTTAACTCGATTTTACAGGATCTTGGAGGTGAGAAGCACGACGGATAATTAAACTCATGGTCTCTCACACACATCACTTAATTACATATTGGGAAAATGAAAGTAGTCTGTTATATTCTTCCGTTTTGATAATCTTTTCCCTTTGGTGTTTTTTTTTTCAGGAGCGATTTTGGCTGCATTTCTTAGCGATAAATTGTTCTCAATGGTCGTGTTTCCCCGGACGGCGGAAATACGTACCGCTCTTCTGAAAGAGACCTCGGGCTACACCAAGATGATCTTAAACATTATTTATTAATGTCAGATCACAATATTTTGATACATTTGATGGGGAGTTGTTTAATAGAGATATCTACTTTTTATAGGCTTAGTTCGTTCAATAACTTTTAAACTGTTTTGTTTCTTGGAAAATAAGGACTAAACGTTTTACCGGTAAGACCATATTTTTTTTAAATATATCATATTCTTATAATATGATGCAAGTGCGATTACTTCCTCCTCAAAGCCCATTTTATTATAGAGTTCAAAAAAGTGAAAACAAACGAAAGGTAGAAGAAACTGAGGGACAGCGAGTAACGCACGTAATTTGTTCTTAAAAAAAAACTCTTCGCATTTTGAAAATGTTTAACATGAAAATCCTATTTACATTCATTCAAACGGGTAATTTTACGATTGTTTCTTGAGTCCCCAAAAATTAGGCATTTAAAATAAAATCTAAACTTTTAAAAAATCCCCTTTCAGTTGCACACACCGTTTGTTGAAACTATCTATTTAACCAATACGTCAAAAGCATTTCAAACTTCTTAAACAAGAATTTTTGGGTAGTGAGAAGGGGGCGGTGTTCAGTATATAATCTTATGAGGGGGTAGCGGGGGCTAGAATTCATCTTACCTAAGGTTGTTTTTTTACTTCTGTGGCAAAGTACATAATGTTGGATCATAGTTTCAATAAATAAACGTTTACTAGTTGACGAGTGGAGCTATGCAAAGAGTTTGGTAGCACACATTTCAAACACAGACTTTTAAATACTGTGCGTTTAAGGCAAGTTTTATTTGGGACATCTTGTATATATGGGTTCAATCCCGGTCGGGTGTATTGAGGTTGGTTTCTCCTAAATGGTTTTGCACTATCCTTCCACGCAAATGCAGGTACACTTTCCCTAAATTCAACCTTATAAATCCCTAGCCCATTAGTGTAATTCGTACATAGGCGTATAAGCCGAATGGGTAGCAAGACAAGATGATATATATATATATATATATATATATATACATACATACTTGTGGTAAGACATGGAGCACGTAAAAACTATTATCATTCTTTGAACGCTTTTTCTAGTGAATGAGGTCAACACATGATTCGTAATGAGATCCATGAAATTTAAGTCTTCTGAAGAAATGAATCACCGTAATGTATATTTACTGTTGCAACATATCTTCTTGGTTTTTGTTTCATGATAAGGCTGTTGTTGTCTTCATTGTTCTCTGCTTTCAGGAATATAATAAATCTCCGAACTGAGTAAGCGCGTGGTAGGAAGGTAGGTTAAGGAAACACAAACATTTCTTTGCCTTCAACATTGACAATCTCTGCATCAATGGTCACGTGGAGTAAACGTCAGGTTCATACAATCTTATCGAATAAATTGAAAATCTACACCCGGACACGAAAATCTAAGCAGGCTCAGCACGCCAATGCTCTACCATCGAGCTATCCAGGGATTATCCCATGCTAAGGGCCATTCTTCATTCATATTTTAAAACAGATGTGATGGATGTGTAAATATTGTAATGATGAAGATTTTCCTCTTTCATATTATTCCAAATCAAAAGTTCCCACCCACCCTTAATATATTTCAAGTTAATGAACAGTTTTATAATGTTAAACTGATAGAATCAATACTTGTTAAGATATTCTCTTCCGATTTAGCAAGCATATGTGGTCCTTTAATTTTGTGTATATTGTCGACAAGTCTCTGTGTCACCGTCATAAAATCTTAGCTTTTGTTAGCAGGTTTCAGGCCCTCTTCCGACTATTATGACCACAAGGCACTCCCAATTAATTGTTATGGCACGGTTTTTTTCTCTATCATTTCAAAAGCCGATGAAATGGTGTAATTTCATGAAACTAGAAAATTCTAGATGTTTTTTGTTTGACGATAGCCAAGGAAAGGCGTTCTTCCGACTTCACTTGGCCTACAGCCCCGCTGGGTGTAAGATCCGCGGCGCGCTAATATCCAAACTTTAAACTTGCCGCGTATTGATAGCTTTTCGTTCCGATTAGTGCAAATATTGTGTAATCGTGTGTCATTTTATAGTAGCCATTCTATTCACACGTCTATCACAGACTCAGCTTTAAAATATAAGTGAATAATGACCTTGAACACAGTTGAGTGGGAAAATAACTTTACCACTTAGTATTCATCGCGAAAAGCACGAACTAAAGTTAACCTAAGTACGTATGGCCGTCCCAAGTTTATACTTTATATGTTTATGTGATTATTTAGCTACCTGAATGGTGGGCACAATGTCTAACGCGTCAAGCTTTCATTTAATGATTTCATATACCAAAGGTTCTCACCCTGAGATTCCACTCGTTACAAATGAAGGGTGGAGTGGGCGGGGAGTCACTATACATATATTTTCCAGAACAACAACTTTCACATCTCAAACCCCATAAAGACCCTAGCAAATATAATTAAAAGTGTAATTTAAAGTGTATAAGAAAGGTCTCATGATTTTCTAACAGATAGAAGCACTAGCTGAATTTGAGTTAAAATGGGACTTTCCTCCCTTCTTCCTTGTACCATTCAAATGCAAAACTTCAGATATATCCGTTTCTTGGTTTTGAAGCTACCCACACCAGTGGTAACGTGGTTTATAAAACGTTTAGATTGCAATATGGCGTAAAAATAATAGAAAATACGCCAGAGGGAAAAACACCCTATTCCTTTCTTAAGTACGCAAACATATGCCAAGTTTTAAATGCTCTTTCACTTGTTTTAAGAAATACGTCAGAGGTCACGCAGTCTAAAAAGCCTCCTCACACATGGTACGTTGGAACTGACAGTTCAATCTGATCAGTCTGAACTACCGTGTGTATGCAAGGATGGTGGACTGATCATTCAGAACTGACGGATTGATTGAGTACTTTATATCACACTCGTCTTTGGACTGTATAGCTCTAAAGAGGAACTGACGTGTGTATGCAAGGATGGTGGATTGATCATTCAGAACTTTCGAACTGATGGATTGAGGACTTTATATCACACTCGTCTTTGTACTGTATAGCTCTAAAGCGGAACTGACGTGTGTATGTAAGGATGGTGGATTGATCATTCAGAACTTTCGGACTGATGGATTGAGGACTTTATATCACACTCGTCTTTGGACTGTATAGCTCTAAAGCGGAACTGACGTGTTTATGGAGAGCGGGTGGGATGTTAGTCCATCATTCTCCCGCCGAGTGTCGTGGAGCAAACATGATTGTGTTTTTTTTTAGTGAGAAGTACTATATTTAATTGATTCTATACATATAATTGTAATATGGATTCATACTTGTGAGTGTTCAATACTGTCTTCGCTTTAATTGCCAATCCTTCACCCAACATTTTCATTTCAATTCCCTCTTTTTTCTCCCCTTTCCAACAAGCAGTGCAATTGCAACACACAAAGTTTCTTTCGTATTAAAGCCTAACACAAAAACACGTCCAGCATCAACCACTCTATTTCAGATTGACAGGTGAATGCAAACCTTCATTTCTGTTCAGTTCAGGCGGATCAGTTCGGACTGATCAATCTGAACTGAAAATTAGACCGCGTGTTCAATCCAAACTGATCAGTCAGAACTGAGAACTGGACTTATCGTATGTGGGCCAATTAAGGTTTAAGGATCGCAATACGTAAAATTTTATTTAAAAAAAACTTCATGTGTTCATATTTTCAAGCTTCCTTAAGGTCATTCGACAATAAAAAATTAATTGCACAGTTTTAATTTAATAGTAATAATAATATTAAAACTACTATAAATATTATTCATAATAGATCTACTATAAATATTTTGTTGTGTACACCTCATATGAATATATAGTTCTAAATAAACCTAGTTTTTACGCAAAACCTTAAAATAACACAAAACGTTTATAAGTTCAAGACGCAAATACAATCATGCTAATTAATTGTCTCACTTACGTTGACTCATGCAGACTGCTTTCTGGTTTATTTCTCTAATCTGTAGAATACTGAAGCTCAATAACGTTCAACTACAATGGAAAGGGCAAGTCTGCTGGATCCAATTAAAATGGATCTTAATTGATTGTCTTCTTCTTTAGACAAAGTGAGTCTTCTTTCGAATTATTCTATCAGAGCATCAATTTTGATAGCATGATATGCTTCTTTTAGCTTGTCATGCTTGTGCTGAGGGCAATACTGTGCATAAGTGGCAAAGTGACACATTCCACCTTTCGCCGGCTGACTTCTGAAGAGCTTCAATTTTATTTTGAAAGTCTTCACTGCTGCTAAATATTGAAATTAAAGCTTATTTCTTCCCTAAAGTTTAATCCTGAGGTTATTTAAATGTGTTGTAATGTCACAAAAGAATAAAATACCATGATTCCAGGACTCGTCATCAGACTAAGAAAATTGTCTTGGTTTTTGTTCGAAGAATTTGGCTAATTCCTCTTTTAAAGCAACTAAACTCTGGAGCACTCGTTCTTGACTCAATAAGTTCGTTTTTATATTGTAAAGCAGGTCACTGTACTCACCGTCTATCCCTTCAAAAAAGCTCAGAATATTTCAGTTACCTAGAATGGAGGGAGGTAGCTAACAATAGAAACTACCACTGGCATTACATAAATAAACTTCAAACCTTGGCTAAACATAACCTAAATATGCATTGTACATTGTTGTTTGGTTATTCGACCACTCGTCACCCGAGAATGCAAGTGTTCTATCTCCAAAATTGTTAAATTTGAGATATTTGGTGTTTACGTTTATTTAGAATGCATATGATACACCTGCGGTGAAATTGAGACTATTAAATAATTACTAAAGGAGATACAAGCGCGAGTTGTCATCTATTAACATTGGTTTTATACACAAGGTCAAACTTCAATGCTCTTTTACACAAAAGTGAAAAATTGGACATAGAACACTTGCATTCTCGGGTGACGCACTGATAAATTGTTCAATAAGAATAACTGCTCCAATAT
Organism: Timema shepardi; assembly: GCA_902151425.1. Classification (NCBI taxonomy): domain Eukaryota; kingdom Metazoa; phylum Arthropoda; class Insecta; order Phasmatodea; family Timematidae; genus Timema; species Timema shepardi. The sequence goes on from CABFVX010007805.1 coordinate 19,970, forward strand.
TTATTCTGCATTTTGCCGGAGTAGTCCTACTATCAGTACAAATGACCACAAATTTACGTAACTTATTCCCAACTTATCATTCACGCACTTTATTACTTCACAGTTCACTGGATATTTCTTTCTCGGCTGTCCGGCCTATCATGGAACATATATCAACAAGCTCTTCAGTAATTTTGAAATGTCGAAGTTTCCATCAACACCTAAAAGAAAAAAGAAAGCTGTTTTCTTTAAAACTTTATATACATCCTTTGCTAATGAGTTAAAGCAGAATTCACTTGCTTTCTAATTCAAATAATCCATAAGATTGATGGAAATGTCCACTATTCTCCTCTCTACAGTAATGCGTAATGAACTGATATTCTCAATAATTGTTCATAAAATATAGAACAATTATTTTTCACCTATTTTATGAACAATTATTGTTCTCCTATTTTATGAACAAGACTCAGAAATAGCAATCAACATGCATTTATTTGTGGGGTCACCCGCGGTATAACTTTTTTCCAGCAACAGCAATTTCCCTTGAAACTTCAAAGCTTACATTGGGGGCCGCCTTGTTTTCAGTGTTCACTTTCTTGAAAATCTATTGTTCTGAACAAAGACGCCTCACAAAATTTGCTTCTTTAATTTTCTTTTCATTTGCGTCCAAATTGGCGAATTCGGGGATTTAAAGTCTTATACTGCCTCCAAATATCATATTCCTTGAAACGGCTACCATTTCACAACATACGAGGCAAAATGTTTTGTCTTGGAACACAGGAAACAAATATTTATCTGTACAGTCAGCGTTAAAAGATCTATTTTCAGACCCCTAATTTATTTATTTTTTGCAGCTATAGTTATGGTTTGATGGAGGATTAACCACTTGGAGAATAGTTTGAAAATCTAAGCGTGGCAATACTGTAGCAAGCAAAGTAGATGTAAAGCGACTTGGTTGCAGTTCCTATTGACTGGCGGGTGGCGATGAACAAACTTGGCAACAGGCACCACTTGCTTTCTTTCTCCTCAGCTACAGTAGTCACGTGGCTTCTTTGGTGCTGACTGACAGCTCACAGCTGACTTCTAACAGTCAACATTTAGGTATATACCTAAATTTTGACCGTTAGAAGTGACAGCTGCTAAACACATGTTTTTGCAGATCATATGGTTCGGCGTAGGGATACATAATTTGGTCTGATAGCTTTTCAAAGTTTTTAGCTGTCAGCTGTGAACTGTCAGTCAGCACCAAAGAAACCGTGGGGCTACTTTAGTTACCAATTAAAAGGGCAGGGATCACTGACTCGTATTCCACAAAGTCAAGTTGAAATTTACGTATAGCTAGTCATAGACACTATTGATTATTTCTCTCTCAATCAACTAACAAATGTTTTGGATCTCTATATTTTTGTGTGTGCGAATTTCCTAACTTTCATGGAACCTAGAATTTAATGTACGTAATAATAATAATAATAATAATACATATTAGTTCCCAAAGTAGTCGTGGGCCACACAGCGAGTCCGGGTGGTCGTATTTAGCCCGCTGGCATATTATTGTAGTGCTGTAGGCTTGTACAGTGAAACCTGCCTTAAACGGTCCCTTTAGTAAACGGAAATTTGTCTTAAACGAAAATATTTTCTGGTCCCATGACCTTAGGGCTGAAAAACATGTTAAATTATATGGACTAAACTGAAACTGTCTAACGCGAAAACAGAAATCAAAATAAGCCTTTATGCGATAAATTTCCCGTGTTCCGTACTAAACCACTTAGGAAAACTGTAGGCATCGTATACATTCTATAGAATTCTATTTTCTCTAACTCTTTAGTTATTTTAAGATGAGTTTAAATGTGAAGTCAGGTATATTTCCTTTCTCTATCGTAGCTATTTTGTTACCTTGATTACAAAATGTTGTACTGTAATTGCCCCATGATTATTATCTCTGTTCTTTACAGTTTCACGCTAATGACTTGTCACTCACCTTTGGAATTCAATTTTTAACATTAGAGCACTAAGTGTATTGAAATTCAATTGTTTGCACCTTCTGTAAATTTTGCTCAATAAGATTTCTAGACCTACATTTTTTAATTTAGTCTGGAATTTATCATTATGGCCTAAAATACATAAATAAATAAAAAGTGAGTAACTTTTTCTATTCAGTGTAATGTTTGCATGTGTGTCACTTATAATGTGAATAAATAAATGAGTACGGTATTTTATTTTATCTCACGTGCATGTCCCTGGTTTAATTTTCATACACACCTTTACTAAACGGATACCTGACCTTAGCGGGAAAATATCTTGAACCCTTGCGATTTCTTTTATGGCAGATTTCACTCTAGTAAAATTATAAGTATAGATGACTAAGCATTAATCATTTTTAAGATGCACTTAGTACACTATGCAGTAAAACGTATTTAGTACGATCTTCCACTAAGTTTAATGAATCTATTATATCCCCACATTGCTCAATTTGATTTTCTACCAGTTCGACAGGAAGACACCATACCATACCTTCTTTATATTTGGTACATGACCTTCCTGGTGACGTCATGACCCCTGCCTTGATATACGCCCACACCTGTGGCTCGAGGGCCCTAATGTGTATGTTTGCATGCCCGCCGTGTAGATCCGGCTGGGCTGACGCTATGAGCAATTTCGGGATCCGGCGCCCCGAGACGCCTCTGTGGAATCAGCCTCTCAAAGCGCGCCACATGTGCGTGGGAACAGGCGTACTCCTTTTGGCCGCCACTGGACTCTTCCTTTACGTGTACACGATTGAGAAGCAAGTCGACCGCTCGCTGAGGATAAGCGCCATGATCACCGTTGCAATGCTCTTCCTAGGCCTCTGCTTGTGGGCGGGGGCGATCTTCAAAGCGCAGGACTCCCTGGTAATGTGTGACGTCATCAAGTTAACCGGTGGGGAAGGTTTGTTGTGGGTATGGTTGCGGATGACAGGAAGTACAAACTGGATCTCCGAAAAAATGGCTTGTTCACAGTATTACTTCCTCCCTCCAAATTCTGGTCCATTGCCACCTGGTTAGATCACACTAATTTAATACCCACACTGGTGGGCATGCGGACAAAGGTATTAGTCTCGTATGGCTGGGTCTGTTGTTGACAATGAGGTAGGGGCTCAACGATACATTTTTGCACACAAACTCTAAATTTTACCTTCCTCACCCAGGCCTATTAAGTGTAACTATACGAATAACCTGATTATATGGTAAGCTGCGTAGCACTGGAAAATAGTTAAATGACTTAATTTAAGGGGTAGAGATGAAGAGGGTAAATTAAAAGCGAGTGGAGAGAATGGAAAGACTACACATAGAAAATCGTCCCCAGTGTACCCGGCTAGGATTCGAACCTAAACCTCTTCGTCACTGGAAACTAAATAATTATATTGTGAGCTCGATTGATCTAACCGTGCATTATTTTTACTGTACAATTAAATTTCTCTTCCTTGCTCCTACATGGCCTACCTAGATGTTGCCAATCACTATGATGCATTTCCTTCATCGTGTTGCATTGGATTAGCTAGTTAATATTGTGCTGTTACAAACGCACACCTGAAAGAAGGAATATAAAACCGCTGCGTGGAATGAAAACAAACACGGTGCATCCTATAATCAAACATATAGGTCTCTCGCCCCTGGGATTGTGCCTTGTGTACTGCGTGTTGCGAGGCGGGGACCGATCAGGGACATATTAGACTCTGTTGCCTGCTAGTTAGCAACTCCTTCTACTGCACTGCGCTGCGTGTTGCGAGACGGGGACCGATCAGGAGCTTATAGGACGGTGTTCGCACTCACAAATTTTTGTCGAACACTTTAGGGCAGTGTGCAAGAACGTTAGTGAAAGCTTAGAGGTGGTACCGAGCACACTATCACTCCACCTTGTAACCTATGATGACGCAAGCAAACCCATGCTAGTGTCCACTTAGCATCCACTTAGGGTTTGACTTTGTCATCCTCGCGCTGTGGGCAGGATCATCAAGGTGTTGTGCCCTTAAACGTTATCCAACCCTCTATGATATACTATATTGATTAAAATACTGGTGAGACTGTAAAAACTTAAACTTCCCTCTAGATGAACTTAAGCTTATTGAGTTTGAAAAAATCAAATTATCTAAAGCACAATTTCTAAACCCCAGGTTGTATAATTAATGTACATACACATTAATGCAATCTAATAAAGGTAATCCTTTTAACATTTCAATACTAGAGTAAAGTTGTAGGATCTCACTTACAATTTAACGGCAAAACTAACTTTCATTTATTGCGTATAACCTGAATGGGTAGTAAGACTCGGTACTAAAAAATAATATATATATATATATTTGTAAAATCATCATTTGACTTACCTCTATAAAAATGTGATTAATATCCCAAATAACGCCGGTAGGCATGCGGACTGAGGCGTCAGTCTCTTATTGCCTGTTTTCCCGGTGATTAATAGGTGGTGGTTTGAACCCCGGCTGGATTTATAGAGGTGTTTATTTCATTAAATAAATAGCTTCTCGCGTTCCTTAAAAGTAGATGCATGTTCCCTCCCTTTAAATTATACGTTACTCATCCCTAAAACATTAATGTAATTAATATTACAGTATATGCTTAATATTAAAAAAAACTGATAGTGAGATGCAACGAGGGAAAAAATACGGATGGCTCGGATGGGTAGTAAGACGTGAAGTACCAATAATGACCTGTTGGGGATCCAGTTTGTTGAACATTTGTCACTGTTTATCGATATAGAATTTGTTGTCACCGCCTAGTGGCCTAAGCAAATTTATGAACCATTGTCGAATTGTGTCTTGTGATTGGACTCAAATTAAATTAAATTTTTTCACTTTTTATTCGTAACTATGCCAGTTTCTTACTATTAATAGCGTGTGTATAAATCATATTTCGGGGTATTTCACTTGAAATGAAACCAAATATTGAAAGATTAGATTATTTACGAATCATGGTTAAAAACTTTGTTCACTTGCACAAGAAGTAATTCACATAAAGGATTCAAGTTGACTATATCTATTGACCAACCCTAACAAATTAAAATTAAGGTGTTTATAATATTGGAGATATTGAGTTATAAAATAAAAAACAATATAATTATCATTTAATTGATTTGTAATAATAAAAAACAAGATTATTCGATGCTAAAATCGAATGACCGAAAGTTTAAAAGCCATTAAGTTTTCAGTTTTACTTTATCAAACTAAATATATTAGGTAATAAAAACACGAACAAAAAATAAACCTGTACTTAACATAGTTTTTTTCTATTTTTGATACATAAATTATGCTGAAGGTATTCATTATTTTTATGACTTGTTATTAATATTGAAGCAATCAACTATACTCGGATATATTAAATGAAATATATTTAAAATTAAATGTTAATATAAAATCCTATCTTTATTCAGAGTCAATATATCTTAGACTCGCTTTGCTCGTTGGAGGCTACGGCCCCAAAACCCCAGTGAGGTTTCTTTGCAAGCGAATGTAAACTAATGTAATTCCAGAGCCGTTTTTTGATAGGCCTTACCGTTTAGCCACTAGAGACCTCTAAAGAAAGGTACGCACCGACTTTAAAGTTGCTCCACTATTTTGAAATTTTTTCAGTGGTTAAAAATTAAATTTTTTAACGTTTTGGAATTTTCCCGTCGGCTACAGGATAAAAACTATAAGTTTGCCAAATTTCAAGTCTCTAGCTCATCTGTAAGTGAGTAAACATTAATGTCAGTGAGTGAGTCAGCCATGTGGCTTTATAAAAGTATAATTAAAAGTTGTTATAAAATAAAATCTTGATCTTAAAGTCAATATAGTCTAAACTAAATGGTAATAGGAAATCGAATATGTGTATCTTAAGGATAAAATGCTTTCAATTAAATGTTGATATAAAATCATATATATATATATATAATATAATTTGGTTTAAGTGTTGATATTAAATAAAATCTAAATATTAAAATCAAGGTTTGATTATTTTTATACAACGTAATAAAATAATATTTTCGAAAATATTCTAAAAAATATCACATATTATTAATGAAGGAATTTTGTTCAAGTATTTCGTTACACAATGAGCTATGAAAATAGACAATTAACATTTTACATCATGTAAACTACAAAGAAATGTTTTACAAATGATTAAATATCTGATATAAAGGTGGCTTTCAGTCAAAATATGTTCATTGATTGTTGTTGCTCATTGTGTAACTAACTACTTGAAATATTATTTCCTTCATCAATAACGTTGAAAATATAAGAATATGGACCTTAAATTCCAGTAAGCTTATTAGGGCTTCTAACACTATCAAAAATAAAGTAATATTATTACAATAATAGTATACATCTTAGTACAAACATGTTCCTAGTCCTTAGGTTGGGGTAGGAAGGGAACTTGAGAAAAGGTAAGTGTTTTTGCAGTTTTTACATCAAAACATTTTTGTGGTCAAAATTAATCAAATATTACTTAAGTCAAAACAAAAGAGTTTAATTTTCTTCATATGGTGGTATCAACAGTTGTTGAGTGTCTGTCAAGGGTGTCACGGAATTTATTGAAAACTTTTTCTCTAAATTAAAAATAATTGTCATTTAATGCCGCTATGCTCATGACATATTCAACAACTGTTGATACCACCATATGAAGAAAATTAAACTATAGTTTGTACTGAAACTATATTTTATTTATTTTGACCAAAAAAGTGTTTTGCTATAAAAATTGAAAATTCCGTTCTTTTCTCGCTTTACTTACATCCCCACTTTAATTTATTAGCTCAATCATGCAAAATTGTAATACACAGTTCAAATACAAATTGGAATATGGGTTGACACAAATAATATGCCAAATGACAAAAATCCGACAATGGTTTGTAATATCTTAAAAATTGTTTGCTTCGCTTTACGTCCAATGTCAGCTTTGCCGCTCCTTTTTTCAAGGTTTGTGAAAAAGAAAAGAAAATAGGTCAAGTCACGTCGGCTATCTTGGATTGCCATCATTATTTATACATACATACAACAACGTACAATTTGAGTCATGTTGGTGTTTCAAATAGTCAACTTTATTATGTTTAAATAAATTAATATCGAAATTGACTTTATCAAAATGACCGCCATCACAAGAACTTGAAAAATAGGGAGTTTATGCTATTGTCGATATTCCGCGCTTTTGTTTGTCTTCGTTTCGTCCTTTTCTTACTATCGTTAGCCATCTATAGAAGATTTGGTAATATACTTTTTACTCCTTTTTACTCCTATACTGCACCAAAAATCAACAGCTAATATGACCAACATAATCTATTGCTATCAGTAACTTTTTCTCTTTAAAGACATCGCCCATCACAAGTATTGTCTAGTAGTAGACTTGGGTGCTGAGGGATTGGTTAAAGTGACGTCATAGCCACAAAGCAATGTTGTGTAGAATCCTGTTCCAGGACTTGCGCAATTTAGGAGTAATAAGACTATTGACACGCTTGTTTTAGGGTCGAACACAGCTTCCATTTGTAATGTTCTATGGTTATATTTAGTTTAATGTTTGCATTAAAATAACTTTTGGTTATTGGCTTTTGTTTTGTTTTATATCCCCTTGAATTCTTAAATGCCAGTAAATAAATTTGTGAAAATTTTTGAAAGGTTATTTAGGTTCAGAAAATGAATGAATATGCAATGTATTTTTATAATTAAATGTGATTTTACTGTGTTTTAAACCTAATTTCATAAAAAAGTTATCCATTCAGTCAAATGCTGTTTTCAATTAAATTATGCCAATTTATAGTTAGCCCTAAACGAAGTCTTAGTAAAAAAATCTAGCGTCCGAATTCAAAATCATAAGTTTTTAAAATACACAATAAAATCAGAATTATTTGATTGAAGTGTGGGTTGTTTTTATGATCAGCCATTCTTAAGCCTGACAGTCTGACTGTTAATATGCATCAGTATTTACGAGACCTTACACGGTCAGTCTTCGTGTCATTATTTGTATCAGTCTCAGCTCCTACATGCACCCGACTCAGTGGCGTAGTTGGCTAACGCGCTAGTCGTGTTGAGCTCGACTGCTGAGGACGGGTAGATAGAGGCTCGAATCTCGGTTGGGTGAACTGGGGGTGGTTTTTCCTAAATTGTTTTCCACTCTCCCTCCACGAAAATGCGGGTTCACTTCCTCTAATTCAACCTTCCCAGTTCCTAATCCATTAGAGCAATTAGTACTTAAAGCGTATAACCCGAACGGGTAGTAAGACGCGGTACTAAATATATATAGCTCCTGCATGCAACGCGCAACAACACGGATGATAAGAAAAGAGGCGTGTTCAGTCTATGTTTGCTACTGAGACTGAACGAAATACTGGGCAAGCGCACACGGCCAGTCTTACTGTCAATATTATTGTCAGTCTCTCCCAACACTTGCAAGAATGATGGACTGAGACTGACGTGATCAGAAAATTCGAATCACATCAGTATTTTAGTCAGT
>CABFVX010007806.1:0-28415 GCA_902151425.1 Timema shepardi
AACTCAGGAATGGCTACTTTACGGATATGAAATTACGAGTTCGAGTTGAACATGGCGAGATTCACCGTAGTAAGATAAACTCGCAAAATCTCCGGGATAGGCCTACTGGAATTTAATGACAACTTTTTCTCTTAATTTAAAAAGTTTGTCATCTACTTGTCACTATGCTTATGGTAGGTATTAAAATGTTCAAAAAGGTTCTGTCGCGGATACCCTGTACTCTCACCCATCTCGAAATCGACTGGTGACTGCGAATGGAGCCATGTCTTGGAAAACACCCCATGCAACTGTCACATGCGGCTAGTGTCGCTACGGTCTGTTGCGGCCCTAGCCGTGCGACTCCAGCCACAGTCAACTGTCGCAGCTTTGACAACGTACCATAAGACGACTGCGCAGGTAGACTGGGAGGCGCGGGTGGTGGTGTTATATTGGGGGTAGATAAGAGAAAAATAGCATACGATGCAATAATACTAATAATATAGTAAAGGGCTATCAATGCTGGCAGCAAAAAAAAAATTCTAAAGGCCATTTCACATCGGTTTTCGTGATTGGACGTTTTGTAAGGATTGCTTCCCAGCTTATCAAATGGGGCAGTTCACACTGGCGTCCACGGTGTCACGGGACGACCGAAGTGTCCGCGGTACGGACGTTTTCAGATCACTCTCCGAGCGATCAGTAGGGCACCCGCGTGGACGTTTTGGACTGATCATGCGCAGTGGCGCTTTGAAGAGCACGTGGTCGCCTACACTACACTGCAGTATAACAACTCAAGTTTGTAGGCATCAAAAAATGACCACGGACGTTTGGTTGCAGTGTGAATTGGCACTTTAATGGCCATTTATTTTATTTATGGTTACTATGGACACCGCGGATGCCTGTGTGAAATGGCCCTATGTCTCTCCTTCAACAAGAATAACTATACTATACAAATGTAGGCCTGCTTTTGTTAACGATAGCACAATTTGTTTTGTTAGCAATATTTCAGAAACTTAAGGTGGGAGTGCCAACATGAGTTAAGGGCGATATTTTCAGAGTTTTCATAGCAACACTTTTTTTTGCCAAAATATATAAAATATGTTGTTCCAGAATAAACAAATAATTTAATTTTCCAAACATGGTGATATCATCCGTTCTTGAATAGTAGACCTTCGTGTCATGAGCAGTAGTGGCATTAGATGATAAACTTTTTACACGAAGATAAAAAGCTGTCATTAAATTCTAGGAAACCCTAGTGACGGATATATTCAAGAACTGTTAATATCATCATCTGAAGAAAATTAGACGATATGTGTTTACTAAAGCGATATTTTATTTATTTTGACGAAATAAAAATGTTTTGCTATAAAAACTTTAAAAAACCTGCCCTTAACTCACGTTCGATACATCTCCACCTTAATACCAGAGAGCTGTTGAATGTACTGACCTACTTGCCACCCGGTCACACTTTGCAAACACTTCAAATAACCACAGTAATTCTGAATCAGAACTATCGAGAAAGCAAGACCAACACTTTTAACAGTAAGCAGCGGTTTCTTTAGAAAATAACATCTTATACCAATGAACATTCTTTGATAAATCCAACGGTTACACCCTCCAACGCGGTAATAAAAAATATAAACAAACCATCTATAATAAAATTGCCAAGTTCATGAAAAGAGACAGCTTTTGGCTTACTTCGTGCATCACGCGATTAGTACGCTTTGATCTCATGAATCAGACAAACTAATGAATAATTCACGGGATAACTAGAAGTAGAAACTAGTTTATAATACTGAAGAAGGCAGTTAATTTATACCACACCATGCTACCAGCTTTCCCTCAATCTTAGTAACGGAATAACTAACAAATCACTATGTTGTTTGAATGAAGGCACGTATTTTCGGGGACAGCCATTCCAAAATCACTGGATGGAGTCAGAGAAGATAGTTGTCTTGTCGTTTATATGTTAAATAATAAATACCAGTAAACCCTTGCAAAACTTTCGCACATTCAACCTTCCCCCGTACCCCTATTAAAATGATTTAGCCTTTTGTTTGGTTCAGCGAAGTGTATACACCAAAAACCAAAGAGTGTATTTTCGGTAGTTGATAAAAAAATATTGTTAATTTTTATTTTAACTTAAATTTTAAACAATGTGTTTTAATGCAAACTGAGTATGCTATTTCAGAAGTCGGTAAAAAATCATATCCACTGATACCTTATTAATCACTGTAGGCTTTGTATTAGTTGAGAAAAAGGGATTTTGACAACCGAAATAATATATATGATTCTATAGTCATGTTTAAAAAAAATTGTACTTTGGGACCGTGTTAATAAAGTAGGCCTATATAATGAAGCGATTTATACTATAAAAGTGATAGTATACGGTAAAAGAAAATAGTGAACTAGTATTCGCAATGAATCCATACATGTAATAATACAATAATGCAATAGTAAGACATAGGGTAACTATTTTGAAAAGGAGGTCCTTGGGATGGCATTGTATTTATAGGAATAATTTATTTTCTTTCGAATTGCATCAAACCTGGCAGTATATCAGTTGGGGACCTCTGTCTTTTTTGGGAACGAATCTTCACCTTATTATAGAGGCTTAAAGTAGGGCAATGGATTTGTATCTTGTACTTTATTTGATTTGCATTGGGACAATGGGTCTACAGCAATAGCAAGACTTGTTTTTATTCTTGCGCTACGTCTTAGTACCATTTCGGTTGTATTAATAACGTTAACGTGTTAGAGATTAATACGGTTACATTAAGAGGAACTGTGCTCGCATTCCATGTAGAAAGAGTGGAAAACCATTTAAGAAAAGCCACTCTTAGCATACCTGACCTAGATTCAAAGCCCGATCTCCCCATCAACGGCAGACTTGTCTATTGCAAGAGTGACGTCTTTGATTATTCGACCACCGAAGTGGGTTAAGACTTGAAGTGCAGTTACCAAGCTTGTCACGAAACGACTTGCAAGTCCACGTGGGCCTTATCCGCGTCATCAAAGGCATTAAACCCATAGTGCATAGTAAAGGAAGGTAAGGGCCAAAATTCCGGTCGGGGTAGTTTTCCATAGGCCTGTATGATTTCATCACTAGTTAAGGTGCACTTCCTCTGAAGTAGTCTTTTCACCCCGACCTCAATGAATGAGCTAGTATTATAACCTCTTGGCACGTGGACTATCATCATACTTGTCTGATCTAATTTTCCAGTGACGCGGAAGTAAGGGTTCAAATCCCGATCGGATTTGAGGTATTTATTTCACGAATTATTTCCCACACTCGTTCTTCGCAAAAGTAGGTATATATCCTCTAAATTCTACCTTTCTCATTCCTACCTCGTCATTATAAAGATGCGGATATCTCTTATGGGAGGTAAGACGCGGGTCACTCACTACAAATAAACGCCTCTATTTTCAAATCACCCTGTGTTTACAAACCTTGTCTTTGTTAACAAATGAGTTACGCTGTGAGTCAGGTCGGTTGTTTTTTTCAGGTGCTTGCAAAGAAGCGCCTACACAGGAAACACCTGTCTAAAGATAAACTAGTTCCTGTAAAAAAAATGCTGTAAAGGAGAGTGATAGACATGGTCAGGAAACTAAATGGAAACATGTTTATTTAAGTTTTAAAAATATATATTTACTTTCCAATAATTATCATAATATGAAATACAATATAGTAGGATTTTGGTAGAATAAAACTTTTATAAAATATAAGGATAATTTTTGTCATCAACATTGATTTGATTTTACTGTATTACTGTATTATTTTATAGGTAAATTATTGATAAATATTACTATCAAAAGTGACAGCTCCAGATCACATGATGAAGTATAAAGTATACATTAAAAGTTTAAAACAATGAGTAAATTATTAAACCATCAAAAATGTATTTTCTTCTCCAAGTCTAACCACATAAAATTAATGTGAATAAAAAACTAGGTCTTAATCATTTTCTTTAGAAATAATTCTCAAATGACAACACGGAAATATCTTAATAGAAGACCTAACGTCTAGTAAACAGGATTTGAGAGTTTGAAATTTATGGAAACGTAATGAATGGTGTTCCTCTTGAGAAAGAACGGTAAATTAAAATCTGAAGGTAATATTAGCCAAGATGCGACCGGTTGGGGATCAAACTCTGACCCTGTTATGTGTGCCCTTCCAAAAACGCGATTTATTAACTAAATGTCGAGTTTGGTGGCAATGACCCCAGAAATCAAGGAAGTTATTCTAGTTTCAAGATTAAAACAAAGTGCATCAGTACTTTATTAACTCAGCCCTAAGCCTTTAACAAGGGTTCATACCTATTTAATCGAAGAGGTAGATATATGGAAGATAACGTTAGGTGAAATGCACCTGCCTTAGCGTCGGAGAGAATGAAAAACTTTAATTTTTATTATTTTAAACACCCAGTGAATCGGTTTGAGTCAATGGCAGTCTAGTCGATTGGAAGCCTGATTGGTGCCTTACAATGTTTACCGTACCCCTAGTACGAGTAATATTATTAAATAGAATCAAGATTGTTTTCGTAGTTATAATTATTTTAAATGTCCACAACAAGTCTAGGATACCCTGGTTTGAAAGACCACATGTGATACCTTGATTTTTGGGGCACCTTTAAGAAAACACAAACCTATTTATTTTAGGTCAGTATTGATAACATTTTACCATATTAGTTGTGTTATTTTTAAATATTAATAATATCGATCAAAAGTGACAGATAAATATCACATTACTTGACGTATGAATATGTGAAATTAGATCTAGTAACTTTCTAGGTGCCAAACATGTCCATTCATAAAAAAAAATTGGGGTATAGTTTTACATCTCAAATGTAGAATTGTAAGAAAAGCCGGCAGCCTTAACTTCACCATTAATCTATTATTATCATATTCAAAGAATGAAATAAACCCATAGATACCAATCATGTCCCAGATTTTTGACATTGTAACTAATATTCTTGTTATGTGTAATTGAGAGCAACAGTTTAATTGGAAATTGTCTTTGTCTCAAAATAAAGCGGATGACAGAATTTACGAGTGCCAAACCGATTATTTGTAAGAAACATAGGTTGCATTCCCTTGATAAACCAGTTAAAATTGTTGCAGAAATTAGATTTTTATAAAATATTTTCACTGCTAGGCAGGTTCCATTACATAGGCCTTGTTTTTTGTTTGGTATTTAAGTACTCAAAGAACGTTATTACAAGGTCTACTTTTAAGTTTAACTTGTGAGCTGTAAAACTATTTTAAAACTCTATTAAATAGTGAACTTTTATCTCATCCCTATAGTAGACTAAGCTCACACTAATGTAGCAATGAACTTCTCCTTCTAACATACTCAATACCACCTCATTTATTTGAGAAACTTTTGTCATTCGCAGACAAATAGTTACCATTCTCACAGAATTATCAATCCAAGTATCAGCTGAAATCAGCCGTGTGTCAATATTTCCTCAGGCACTTCTATGATATTTTCTTTAATGCTGTATTTTTCAGTTTTACGTCACCCAACTGCATTAGCCAATTACATAATTTACAGTCGATTTCCCCCAACATTATCCGAAGTCATCCCCAACAGTAGAACCTGTCTTCCAAACGGTAAATGATTATTTACTTTAGCCTATTCTGCAACAAATGATTGACTGCATATTTTACATGGCTTGGGGCCAAGGCTGGTGACCTTTGATGACGGTTACATCAATCAATGTATTTCTAACGCGAGTTTTTTTTTCTGAGTTCAGCGTCAAATACATGCTGCTGCAAACTTTTTCTTCCTTTTTCATGTCAGACTTATCTTGGATGATTTACAGAAGGTGATGTGGAGGTTCCTTCTGGTTAAAGTCTTCCCACTTTCTTCCATGCAAAATCAGTGTGCTCTGCACATCTCGGAAAGCCAAATTTTCATAATCAAAACATCAGGGAGTATGATTATCAAGTTTCTTGGCTGAGTACCCTATGAGGATATTAAATAAAGTTTCTCCCAGAATCTTATTAGGTTCAGCTTATGAACCAAATACACAAATTAATTTAAAGAGTTGCCTGAAAAAAATACGGCATTTTCACTAAAACAGCTATTTTCTGTCGATGTATATCTCCACTGTTTCATTTTCAATATGTCTTTTAATTAGATTAGTCATCAATTTGTTTGAATAGGCAGGATAGTCCTACATGATATGTATGTAAATAAAAAATCAATGTAAGGGATTTTTTGTTTGTTTTTATAATACCGCGTCTTACTACCCTTGCGGGTTATATGCTTATGTACTGCTTACGCTAATGGTGTTTAGGATTAGGAAGGTTATATTTGAGGAAGTGTACCCACATTCACGTGGAGAGGCTAGAAAACCATTTTGGAAAAAACCACCCTCAGTACACCCGCCAGAGATTTGAACCTCAATCCCACCGTCATCGGCAGTTTAGCCTATTACAAGAGTAGCGCGTTAGACCACGCGGCCACCGAAGCGGGTTAATGATGATGTTAAACGTTACTTGTGTACATTTTATTTCTTTTTCTTTTTTCTTTTAACTAATTTGAATACCAAACAAAACTATAAATCGGGTCATTGTATTATAATCTGCAATTTTTCTTTATATTTGAGATAGGAATTTCTATTATTGTTTCTCCTTTCTTTTGAAGTGCAAATAATATGTCGACGAATCAAAATGAACTAAAATCTGGTAGAGCTTTATTTATATATATTAAGAGTTTGAAAGTTGTTCCTACCTTTTGAGCGGTTCTGCTATAATTTCACCAAATTTCAGCTTTCTACTTCATTGAGAAGTACTAAAAATCCTCTGAACAGACATTCGCATATATATATATATATATATAAACATACATACAGTAACCCCATGGCTTCTTTGGTGCTGACCGACAGCTTTGAAACGTTACCAGACCAAATTATGTATCCCTACGCCGGACCAAATGATTTGTAAAAACATGTGTTTAGCATCTGTCCCTTCTGACGGTCAAAATTTAGGTATATACCTAAATGTTGACTGTCAGAAGTCAGCTGTGAACTGTCAGTCAGTACCAAAGAAGCCATGGGGCTACTGTACATACATACATACATACATACATACATACATATATACATACATACATACATACATACATACATACATACATACATACATAAATATATTAATACATACATACATATATATATAAATACATGCATACATACATATATAAATACATGCATACATACATATATAAATACATGCATACATATATACATACATACATACATATATACATACATACATAAATATATAAATACATGCATACATACATACATACATACATACATACATACATACATACATATATAAATATATACAGACATATATAAATATATACATACATATATAAATACATACATATATAAATAGATACATACATATATAATTAGCCATTTATTAATATAGATAAGCATGCGGTGTAAACGTCAAGCTAAGCTCGTTTATTCTCGTTTGCCGGTGACTGAGCGGCCATGGCTCGAATAAAGGTCGGGTGTATTGAGGGATTTTTCTCTAAATGGTTTCCTACTTTCCAATCATGCAAATTTGAATACATTTCCTCTAACTTCACCATTCCTCTTCACGGTCAAAATAACACTATTAATATCATTACTATGTGCAAGGCCCGAACGTGTATCGAGACGTCTTGGAGGGGGGAAGGGAGAGGCAATGAAGATTGCTGAGTACCAACGTTTTGAAAAGGGAATACTGAATATTAAGTCTAGTATAAAACGTGCAAAAAAAACTTGCACTTAAAAATAATTCAACCGAAATATTATACTTGCACAAAACGGAAGAGTGAAACGTGGTGGCGTAACTTTATTGAGTACAGTCATGAAAACGTACCGCGTACGGCGCAGAATTGCTCGGAAAGACATTAATTTCTAAATATTCTCTCCATTCACATATAAGATTACATTTCTCTCCATCCTTGTCGGGGAATGTGATAAACTAGACCACTGAAAAATTTAGCGGTAAAGTTCTGGCCGTGAATGGCGGACAATATTTCTACTCAAGTACACGAACAGTTTTCTATCCAAATCAGCATATTTTACACCAGTTAATATTTTATAAGAATCCAATTCTTTTTAGAAAAGTTTAAGAAGTTTTTTATTTTTATTTTTATAAGAAGTACTTTAACGTGAAATCTCTAAAAACATAGTTATTAAATTCGCTTAAGACCTGACAATTACAGTAGGAACACAACAGAAGGGCATTAATTAATTGACAATTACATGCGATTCTAAAATTATCTTAATATATTCATTGGTCTGAGTCTGTTTATTTTGCTAAATAGTAAGATATTAATAATATTTTAAAATATATCAATATTTACTGCAAAGTTTGTGTTTTTTTAAAGGGTCTATATTTCTTTTACTGTAACGTAACCTATAATAGCAACATTACAGTCCAGTTTTCCTAGCACCGCTTATTTCACTTATTCATACGTCAGGTCATGTGAAATGTAGCTCTCACTTTTGAAATATATACTATAATTATCTATAAAAATATTATTAATACGTCAGTAAAATGTTATCATTCTTGAAAAAAAAAGTTTTAATTTCAAAGAATACCCTTCCTGTGAAAATTAGACTGTAGATATCTGATGAAAAAAAAAAAATTATTGTGTGGATTCACATGTTCGCCGAAAAACGAGCGCAGAACAGAATCGTGGTCACGTGACGAACTCTAAGCCAATCACAAGATTTCCGCTTTATCAGTGCGAGATTTTTGCTAAAGTTCAAATCATCCCTACTTTGTCCGCTCTGCTCGAGATTTTCGGTAGCGTAGAACCAATCAAATCTCAAAACCAACCATCTCAAATCACTGCGCATGAGCTATACAGCCAGAAGCAAGCAGAAAGCTTAGTTGGCCTTTGTGAGTAGGTATGAACTAACACGTTAATGGAAAGCGTGTGTATCAATGTATTGGTTTGTGCCACGACAAAGAATTTGTAAACACCCATCGGGATATTGATCTAAAAGATAAGATATGTTGATAATCAGTTGTTTTAAGTTTGCGTTGCAATGCATCATGGGTCAACATAAACTTATTCTAGCGTGTGTATTGCTGCGCCACTCAAGTAGATTGTGCTCTCTATTTTCGGCGAACGTGTAAATCAAGCTAACGAGTCTTCAGAGTTCGGCCAGACTGACAAGCGTGCGAGCGACTGGTTGGCCAACTGGCGAGCGATCGAGCGCGTGATTAGCAAATAGCTCTCGATAGCTGTTGACGAGGAAGCAAAGGTTCGAATCTTGGCTCAGTGAGTTTTTGACAAGTGATTTATTTTTGTGGTTTTCTTGTCCTCTCTCCACGCTAATGGTGATTCTTATGTGTAAAGGCATACTATGCTTATAATATTTTAAGTATTTTAACATATCAGTTTTACATATATAGGTATGGTTTATATATAATCTTACCAATAAAATTAGGCCGTTATTAGCAAGTGTGCCAAACCTATCGATACTAATAAAAATGTCAAAATGAGAAGTTTTCCCAGCACTCAATGAGCCAACATACAATAATATTCCCTAGCGCCTGTAAACTAGACTGTACCGGATCGAGCGCGCGCGCTTAAAAAATAGACCCAGTTCTACCTTTCAAACGCGCACGCTCAGTCGCTCGCCCAGTCTGGCCAGCCCGTTATGCATCCCCAGAGATGGGTGGGACTGGGCCGCCGGGACAATGGGAGATAGCAGGTTGGATTTTGGATGCCACAACTATTTTAAAATAAAATGAATATATTAATTATATTCTAAATATTTGCTTTGATTTAATTTTAATAAAAAAAAGTACCAGTGATTAAGCCTGAGGTTCCCAGTATACTTATTTGTGAATACATATGATGGCACTAAGTATAAAGCCATCACGTTTGTTGTTTCTTGGTGTTTGTCTATAAGCAAATTTAAAATCATCTGTTTAGGGATCCACACAAGTAGCGAGTGGAGAATCATTTTACAAACGTAACGTAAATATATCAATAAATACACCTAGATATTGTTCAAAGTAGAAAGTAGAAAATGATAATCGATAATGTAGCTGAAATAACCTCGGTATCAAATTAACTGATAATAAAGGTACAAATACTTCACCCCAAACCTTAAGTTAATATTAAAACGTAGCTTGAGTGGTATATATTAATATATGCTAAAGGAAATCATATTTGTAGCCCAGAGCCCCTTGGAATCTGTCAGTCCACCCCTGTTCCCAGATATCGAAATCAGGACTCTCGACTTCAAATATGAAGGTCCGAACAAAGAGAAACGCGGTAACAGGTTTAATAAAGTGCTTGGACTGTTCTCTAATGACGATGTCATGAGTTTCATTTCAGCAAGTCTTGACAGAAGTGTTGAAATATGCCAGTTTCTGACAAATATGTACGTAGTAGGAAAAAAAAAAATGAATTGAAAATTACTGCTTATAAAAAAAATATTTAAATAAAAACAGCATTGTTAGCAACTTTGTAGTGATGAAATAATGTAGAATGCTCTTTTTACATATAATTTATGTGTTACCCGCTTCGGTGGCCGCATTGTCTAAGGCAACTCTCGCAAAAGACTAGACTGCCGATGACGGGGAGATCGAGGTTTGACTCTCTTTAGGGTGAGGGTGAAGGTGGTTTTTCAAAAATGTTTTTCCATTTTTCTCTACACGCAAATTCGGGTAAACTTCCTATAAATATAACACCCCTAAAACCATTAGTGTAGCTATTATGTAGGATTTTAACCCGATCTGGTAGTAAGACGTAATGATGAAAAAAATTGTGTGTTTGGATTTAAAACACATTTAAGTTTTTTTTTTAATATTTAATGAAATTTAAGTGGCAGTAGTGACCGCTTGGATAGTAGGGTGATGAAGTGCCGTGTGTACTAGGTGGTTTTACAGGATCTCTTTTGACTAGTGCTGGTACATTTCCTTAATAGTTACCCATTTTGTGTTCCCTTGGCTTAGAGCGAAGTCTTATAGTGGCGTTAAAGAGTAAAGTTATAAAAACCTATTTCATAAAAATTAATTTGCGTTTTAAAGCCATGGG
This sequence comes from Timema shepardi, assembly GCA_902151425.1. NCBI lineage: Eukaryota > Metazoa > Arthropoda > Insecta > Phasmatodea > Timematidae > Timema > Timema shepardi. The sequence goes on from CABFVX010007806.1 coordinate 11,048, forward strand.
AGCTAACAAAGAATACCCAACATACTACTAAACTTGCCAGTCCTGCGGACCACCGATGTTCTGGGGTCCACACTTTGATAAACACTGCTGTAGGGGCGATGTGAGATCAAGTTAACTTCAGGACTAGCCATTTAAAATATGGCCAACATAACCATTCAAAAGGCACATTCAAGTTTCAAGTTTAAATATACCTCAGATGCTGACTGCTGTTGAAAACATTATAAGAACTCGGATAAAAAAACAAAAGAAGGGACAATACTAAATTATGTTATACCCACACTTGGGCCTAAACGGTATACAACCAGTTATGTTTCGTACAGTAACCACATGGCTTCTTTGGTGTTGACTGACAGCTACAAGTCTTTAAAAGTTACCAGACCAAATAATGCATCCCTACGCCGAACCATATGCTCTGTAAAAACATGTGTTTAGGAGCTGTCACTTCTGATGGTCAAAATTTAGGTATATACCTAGATGTTGACTGTCAGAAGTCAGCTGTGAGCTGTCAGTCAGCACCAAAGAAGCCACGGGGCTACTGTAATGTTGGTAATATTGATTAACAACAACAGTTGCATTGTTGCCATGTTGGCAGACTTTAACATTAACGACAGTTACGGGACAGTGGTGAACCTGGGCACTCAGCAGGTTTTATAAATATGATTACCGATTAATTTTAATTTAAAAAAACCAACCATACACTTGTTTTAAAATTCAAATAACCTTCTTAAGGCTTGGTTTGCGCTTGTGGAACACGGAATAGGAGGTTTACAAAACAGACAGCGCTATCCGCGGTTTTAATTGAAATCAAGGCAGGATAGATGAATAGTCTAGTGTTAAGTTCGTATTTTCCTAACGTCACTTTCTAATATATCATTTTGCGGCCAACAGTGATAGTAATTTACTATATTATCAGTTACATGACTATTTTGAAATTACCTTGACGATTATTTTTAAGAGAAGGTCCTTGCGATGGCATGGTATTTATATAAAAAATATATCTTCTTTCAAATTGCATTAATTAAATTGACAAGGCCTGTATCGCCGGGCACATGGTCTAAATATCATGTTTGTTTATTATGGTTTACCGGTGACTTAAAGGTCTGGGGGTCGAATCCCATGTAGTGAGTTTTTTAAAATTTTAATCGGTTTTCTAATTTTACCCTAAACGTAAATTCGGGCCCATTTCCTCTAAAAGTATCCCTTCCTTCTCCCTAGTCCTAGCATCATTAATATAAGCTCCTTGTCCTCTCTTACCTCCTCTACTCACTCTCAATCTCCACGTTCTGGCGCCTTGGGTGCTTCACGAAACAATTTACAAGAAGCAAAAGGTACAGACTGTGACCTTACTTAACAAATATTCTGTTCGTGCAGTGTATCTTTCAGGAAAGATATTTTTTGTGCCAAACAACAAATGACTTCTGTGATGACGTCTACCGATTTATCACTTCCTACTTTGAGTTCAATAAACGTTTGTATTATTTGTGAAAGCGCCTCTTTTTTTTATCGGATGGTAAAATACCGACGAGTTGTCTCAAACATAATGTATAGTCGCATAAACTTTCAGTGGTTCTGAACATGTTCGTGTGTGCGGCACACTTTCGAATAAAAGCATTCTCAGCAGTATACTTGATGGGATTTAAGATAGGGATGTAGGGGACGCGATAAAAGGTCAATGTTTTTGCTGTTTTCACTACACAATATTCTTTTTGTCAAAATTAAATAAAATGTTGATTCAGTAAGGACAGAGAGTTTAATTTTCTTCACATGGTAATATAAACAATTATTGAAGAGAAAAAATTGTCGTTCAATATTCCGGGACACTCTTGACAGATATTTAAGACGGTTTGGATCACCAAGTGATTAAAATTAAACTCTTTATGTCCGTATCAAAAAATATATATTATTTAATTCGGAAAACAAAGTTTAGACATAAAAACTTCTAAAATATTGACCTTTTCTCGTGTCCCATACTTCCCCACATTTAAGGCAAACACTAAGGTACGGTGCATCACAGATACTTTGTTTCTCCTTTGTCTTCAAATAAATGCTCCTACTAAAAATATTAAGTTTTGCTAAATGAAATAATATTACATTGTTGCATAAACACTCCACCAAAGAACAAAAGTAATATACTTTGCAACAAAGCCATTGAGCATAATAATTAATTTCACATTTTAAAGAGCCTCACTATATATTATTATACATATATATGTATAATAATTTCTGAGCTATAAGAAATTATATATATATCATTTCTTATAGCTCAGAAATTATTATTTTCATAAAAATATATTTCAAATAAGATATTTTTATTTTTAATAGTAGACTACTACAATTTTACAATGTTAAGTTATTTCGTATCTCAAATAGTTGCGAAAATATAATCAAAATAGGATATTATCGCTAGTATAAAATACCGTCAAAATCATTTTAATCGGAAAATGAGAATTGTCATTTTCTTCATAACGATAAAAAAGTTAAATCAAAATCATTGGAGCAGATTTTGAGAAAATTTATTTTTCGTTTCTATTTTTTTCATTAATAAACTACCCTTAAATTTAAGGTTGGACAACCAATTCCAAAAAATCTTCGGAAAACCTTATGAAAAACCTAGATACCAAGTTTTTAAGTTTTCCGAACGCGTAATGGGAGGCGGCGACAAAACTTAATCTATTGTTATCTATGCACTAGGTCCCTTTCAAACCCCAGAGGTACCAGAATGTTTTTTTTTTTCAAGATTAATTTATCTACCGATTGAGCAGAGGGCAGAGAAGTCACCAACCGCAATCCAGCAAATCTAGTATTGAGTTTCTTTGTTGGTAGTTTCTAGGAAAATAGTAAATTTAATTATTGTTTATGTTTTCATTATGTACAACATTTTTTCACTTTCTTTTAAAATGTTATTAAATAAACTTCGTTTTCGAAATGTTGTTTAGTGTAGGAAACAGTTTGGGATTTGATTTGTTTGCAAACTATTTTAAACAAGATTAAGTGTTTATTTTTCCTTTCTCGAAGAGGAAACAATGTATTTAGTCATTCATTTCAAATGAGCTAAGGAAATAAAGTTTGAGAGATTGGACCTGTTTGCAAATATTGTCAACAACAAAAGACGTGGGTCAGTACGATTGAATTGTTCACACAGAGCTCATCTGATCCTTATCTTCCTGTTTTGTTCTAGTTTGTCATGTCTTGGACAGCTGACCAAACTCTCAAACTAATATAAATATTGCATACCGATACAAGGTTGTGGAATGTGTTACGTGAAGACTACAAAAATCGCGTCAAAAACGATTTTAAATTAAATCGATGAAAAGTTATCACCTAGTGCTAAATAAATTGAAAAATAGTTCAAGGCGCTTTGTTATCTGTTTCGTAAAGAACGTAGGCATTATTTGAAATTTAAAAAATTATGGAAAACAATGTTTGATCATTGAAGTCTGGATGAAAAACAATGCTTGGGTTAACTGTTTAAAACAATGTGATAACCATTTGTTTCCCATGTTTGGAAGCTTTCCATATGTTTGTGAACAGCAGGAAACATTTAAGAAACATAAAGGAACAGTTTCCGAATAATGTTTGCAAATAATGTTTCCAAGTGCGCACTAGACTTTAGCAAGAGAGGTTTGGTAACGTTTTAGAGGCAACTCCAAATCATTCCACTTGTTTTCGTACCACGTAAGGATTAATTATTCAACCTTACACAAATAGAGTTTTCACTCTTAACAACAGTACCGATGGTCGAGTTATACATACACCATTCTTTCTATTAAGAGTGTTTGCAGTCTGCTTCGATAAAGTGGAAGAATTATGAGGTCAAACTTCTCTCTTCAGAAAATAAATATAAAAATAATGATGAAACACGACATCTGAGGTTTTTTTTTACTTTTTTCTCCCACAATCCGCAATAGCTTTTAAAAGTTTTTCGCTATCGAGTTTATTGAAATCTCAAATATCAACATCGACATTAAAGTGGGGGGCATTTAAAAGCTCTGAATACATCTATTTACCCCCCCCCTTTTTTTTACTTTTTAAATAATAATCATTTGCATCTGGGATACATCCCCCGTAACCCAGTTTATGGAAAGATTAGACAGTACTAATGTACCAATGCCCGAATGGACTAATCGTTCATACTTTCCGCGGAGGCTCATTCCATGTCCCGATGAGATGAGGATGATAGTGAATATGAGGGTGTGGAACCAGGAGAAACACTTAATCCTAACTTAAGCCTGACTAACAAAATCCTGGTGAGCGTTTGGGTAGCTCCCTTTTCAGGAAAAACTCCAAAAGATCCAGCAGGGAATCGATCCCTGGACCCTTAAGCTTGTAGCCAGATGCACTGACCAATATACCAAGGGGTCGGGTACTTTTTAAATGATTTATATCTATTGTATTTATATTTTACTGTGTCTTTTTTTTTTAAACTTACAAACTGCCTAAGTCTCAAAGTGTTTATAAAAAGGAAGAGATTTTGTTATAAATATAAGTATACCAAGAATTTTTAAAAAAAATCCGTTTCTTATAGATCATGACAAGCTTAGCTATGGTTCCTTTTTCCAATTCAATTCTGATTTTGTTCACACACATTCTTTAGTAGCCATATTAAATATAAATAGCAACTGTATCACTACCCACTCAAGCTGTCCGTGAATTTGCATTACCGATAATGTAATAGGGTCGAGACAGAATAAATTTAAAGCGAATGTACTTTAATTCACGTGATAAAATAATTATTTAATGGAAACCAACATCAGCCCACCTGTTCGGGATTAGAGCACAGATATCCTCTTCACCGGCAAACCAAGACTAGAAGAAACATACAACTTTGTCCACCCACCCACCGATACAGACGTAAAAGTTAAAACGTAAACACATCACGATGTAAAGTGTCTAAATAGTATTACATCATTTGAAAATATCAATGGTAAAGCAAATAGTATATGTAATCTACAAAACAAATTACACTTAAATCGCAGAGACGCGCCTGCGTGTAAGCCTACACCGCCTGAAAATAATGGCGTGAACAACAAGTAGGTCTAGGTAAGGCTTCAAGCGCGCACTTGCCTTAAAACTTGTTCCCCACAGACTCCTACATCTTAATTATAACTTTCCCTCCATCGCCAGCTTATAACGGAGTGTACGTTATACAACGCTGTAAATACGTAACATAACGCCAAGCACACACCAGGCAATATATTAACCCTTAATAACTCAACCACTGATATAAATTGCAACCATAATGGTGCGAAAACCCCTTTCCCAACTTTTGGACTCTTTGGTGTGAACAAAGAAGAAGAAAAAAAGGAACCGGCTAAAAGAAATGGTGAACGTTTAACCTATCTCTTTTGTAAAGAAAGCGGGGAAGATAAAAAATATATATTGCAGAATTAATCAGTTTCAAGTTGTTACAAAAGGTGTTCATGGTCGAAACGCGTAAAGAAAGATAGCGTTTGGTTTTTCATTCCCCCCCAAAAAAGGAGCAAGTATTTTTTAAGAACACTTTAGAGCTAGATATAATTATCAGCGATTGAAGTTGTCTAATCTAATAGGAGCGGATAGTGTGTATGAAAATATCAAGAAATTGCTTCAGCATCCACTTTTGAGACAGAATTAATAACCGTATTATAGTGAGAAAAAACACTAAGTGATCCAGGTTGATGATCAAGTTCTATCCTCAAACAACAACACACACACCTAGCTCAATATTGGTGTGTGTGTGTGTCCAACCAATTTGCAAGGAGTAAGCCTATATCCCATATCAACACCTACCCATATCAATATCTAAACATCTTAGAAATGTATTGATAAGGGATTCCTGAAAATTTGAAGTGATTTTTTCCCTCCCGCAATTTTGGTGTGTTCACTTGACCTCTCGATATTTCCACTCCGAGGCCCCCGAAGTCCATTATATAGCAAAATCACTCAAAAAATAAATGGTAAAACACAATCACACAAAATTTCTCATATTGTGTTTATAATTTCGAAAAAAACAATTCTAACCTAAGTTTTAGGAAATTAACTCTTAATTATGTTTTACTCATAAAAACAAACCTTTATATTGTTGCTACAATAAACACACTATAAATATAAATTTTAAAACATATTGTTAAAAAATTTAACAAAATGTATTATTTGTAAACTATGTATCCTAAAATTATTATTTGTAAAAATAAAAAGTATTCTTTTTTATCATAAAAAAACTATTACCATATTCCCATTTTGAATTAGATCTGTAAGGTCAGTTTTTAAACAAATCAAATTTTCTTTAATTTGTAGTAAGTAAACTACCTTTAAATCAATTTATTTTAGATAAATTGTGAATGTGGGGAATGCCAGGCTTCCACCGTGGTTCGAATTCCACGTTAAACTGTTAGTCCTTCATTTCATCTCACAATCACCCTATCACTCACTACACATTAGCGTAAGTTCGTATGACCCGAACAGGTAGTAAGACGCTGTGCTAATAATAATAATAATAATAATAATAATAATAATAATAATAATAATTTAGATAAATATAGATAGATCCTACGTTATTTTTCATTGTGTAAATTAGTCCCCGATACCAATTTTAAAACAAATCATTGGAGCTATTTTCAATAGAATCAAATTTTACAAAAATTAATCATTTGTTGACTAATAATTATTTAGATAAACAAATCTATATAAAGATTTATAATGCAAGCAACTTAACAGATACTTATTTTGAACAAAATTTCTAACGCAATTTTTTAAAATATCCAAATTTAAAAAAGTCTTCAGCAAACACCTAAAGCAAAATTTCCCCTCCAAAAACAAGTATAGCCTACAGCTTTATTTGTCATGTTCATGTCAAACACTCCCCAGCTACACATTTTAAACAAAATAGTTTGATGCCTTTTTTAAATAATTCAAATTTTCAAAAATCATGACCAAAATATTTCTCTTGATATAAGAAAGTAATATTCATTATCCTAAGGAAAAAATGAATTTGGAATAAACCCAGAATAAGGAACGAATCGCTTCATATTTAGATACAACTCGAAGACGTATTATTAACCCGTATCGTAGGTTGAATGGTCTAACGCATCATTTTCATGTTGGACTGAATTTCCGGTAACGGAGAGATCAGGGTTCGACTCCCAATAGAGTGTAGTGAGGGTATTTTTTCCCCTTTAAATGGGTTTACACGAAAATGCTGGTACATTTCCTCCAACCTTCAACCTTTCTCAGTTCTTATCTATTAGCGTAATTAGTGTGTATACAAAGGATATGAAAGGGAAATAAGACGCGGTGGGAAGAACGTGTTTAGAGCCTAGATGTTGAAGAAGGTAGTCATTTTAAGATGTCTTATTTGTTGATAGGACTATTTATGTAGATAGGGCATCATTAGGATGAATTAATTATAGTCCTACAATTTCTTCTCTTCACAATAGATCTCATTCATGTATCCTAATGGACCAGCCTGTATAGTGTCATTTTATTTTTTCAAATAAAACCTATATCAAGCGTCGAGAGAGTGATAATTTAATATAAAGTAAGCCCTACCTAGAATGTCTTAAAAAGTTAAAGATATCGCTATGAGCAGTCATATTTTATCTTAGTTGAAAAAACACGCAGTAAAATACACCTCTTATAGTATTTCTTCTAAGTGTGATAGGTTAATACTTTGATTCGTGAGTGCGTGACTAACGGCAGTCCTAGAAATCCTTGTTGCCAACACCGCGGCACAAATTGTATACTGAAATATTGTGGGACGCCCTAACTACCCGCAAGCGCCTCCTCTACAAGAACACAACCCGAATCACCGCAGTCTACTACCCGCATGCGGGGAAAGGCCTTAGTCTCGTCTGGTCCCGTCTGACAGCGAAGGAATGATCGGGGCTAGAATCCCAATGCCAGGTATACATATGGAAGATTTTCCTAAATGGTTTTCCCACCATACCTACTCTAATATTTGTGTACATTAATAGGGCTGGGCAAAGGAGGATTAGTGTGACAAGAAAGTCAACTATAAGGACGTCATTAGTTTGAGCTTATTTGTGGACTCGCCCTTATACTAAATTTCTTTTTCACTGCATCTCACTGCTCGTCAGTGTTATGTATAGACAACTGAATCTGCTAAAACAATATTTTATTTGGTCAAAAACGTTTATTTTTATAGAGGCTCCAGATATACTAAACCTTAAATTGCGTTCCATTCCACCCCAACCTAAAAGTGCGTGGTAAAATACAAAAATAAAAAATAAATTGTTTGTGGATACTCATCCAAGTTATTTATTAAGAAGAACCAGGCAACTCTAAAGTTACGCGTTCTCTTATATTGTTCCAATACTGAAATTATTATGATGTTCGCTGTACCTCAAAATGTAAGCTGATTAAAGAAGCAATGAACCGGTTTTATTACAACTAGTACCACTTTCACGTCGACGGAATTGTGGAGGGAATGAAGTGCGATGCTTTAACAACAGACTGTATGACCTGCTTTGCCTCGGTTGCAACGTTTTTACCGTCATAGGCAAACAACTCTTGTAAATAATATAATAATAATACTTAGCACCACGTCTTACTATCCGCTCGGGTTATACGCTTGTAAATAAAATAAAATACATGAAACTGTTTTTATCAATAATAAAAATGTAGTGTAACTTTTAGTTAGATATTTTAACTTTAAAAATAGAACAAAATTATGTTTGCATACCCAATATAAATAATTATCTAATTTTTTTTATTAGAGGAATTTAAAATGAAATTTATGAATAAAGTGCTTATATCAACAACTATGTGGCGTTTAAAAGGCGGTGGTGACATCTTCGTCAACCTTATAATTAAAAGTGTACGTCAATCTAACAGTTAAAGTTGAAAACAATCAACCATCACCAAAAGCTATTATATTTTTTTTACATTTGTCAAAATTTCCACATCTATCGAAACTGTAAAAACACATGGAAGTTGAATACATTTTGTTGTTATAGTTAGTTTAACACCAAGGTTATTAAAGGCAGGAATTAAGAGGGTAGTTAAGAAAGGAACGATAGAGGCGTTAGCGTGAGAGAGAGAGAGAGAGAGAGAGAGAGAGGATACAAAATCACTTAAGATTATTCCTGTTTTTCAGTAGATGGTATTTTTTTTTCGCTTCCTTCTGGAATATCTGCATATTTACACTAATGGGGACGGGATGAGTAAGGTATAATATAAAGGAAATGCACCCGCATTTGAGTGGACTGATAGTGTAAAAACAATTTGGGGGGTGGAGGCGAATCCTCAATAGACTCGGCTGGGATTTGAAACTCAACCTCCGAGACAAGAGAAAAACATACAAAACGCGGCTAAGCAGTAAAGTCCAGTCAATCAGTGCTCGAAATGGGTTCTACCTGGAAAGTTTTGGAGAAGTTCTGATTTTTGGTTCATTTATATTTTTCGGTGTGCTAATTAAGAATTTCCACTTTGCCACCTCGAAAATTTTCGGTAAATATTAAAAAAAATGCAAAAAACTACAAAAAAACCTTTACTATTTTTGGTTGTTTTCTTATAACATGAAAACTATGCAGTTTTCGAGAAAAATTGCTATATACAAAAATAAACTAGAGAAAATTCCCTACAATTTAACATTGTATGTTTTATTTTGCCAGACGAATAGTTAAGGTGCAAACGCGCGTTGAAACTATTTAAATAAGTGACAACGCTCAGTGTTCATCATTCAAGCGCAACCTGCTTCTTTCTCGTGATGAAACTCTATTTTGATGATATTCTTATTAAGAACTAGTAATATGTGAATATCTTACAGTTTTCATTGTTATACCTAGTACCTTGGTGTTTATAGGTATAGGGCTATAACGTATACTCGTGTTGATACATGTGGTTTTTATTAACATAGGTACTGTTACAGTGACAAACTAAAAACAGTCGTGATAAAAAAATGTGTAGGAATACAATATGCAAGGGAAATATGTAGGGATAATAATAATAACAATAATATCAAAATCGTCTGGGCCGCTTTGTTGCTGAAGGTCCAGGCTGACCGATGTCTTTGTCCTCTTCCTTCAGAGCCTTTCGTTCATCTAGAAAATAAGTAAAGTAAAGAAGTAAAAAATTGTTATGTTAGTTCAACATGAGTGTATCAAGGTATGACTAAGGTGTAAAACCATCGAAAGTGGGTTATTAAAGAATGCATAGCTGTGTTCGTAAATGTATTAATCAAAATACCTCCTGATGGATCCGCTTCAAGTTCTTGGCCCGGGTCTTGAATTCCTTGGACGTCAGGATCGTCCACATCTTCATCCTCGTCCATATCAGCTTTCTCCAAGTTGTCGCAGGTTCCTTCACAGTTTAAACAAATTTTCGAACAATATAGGCCTGCCTTTCTACAGCCACAATTCCCTTGGCAGCCTTTCTTACATTTGCATGAAATGTGATTTAATATAGCTTCTGGGGCAAGGGGCTGCAGGGTGGTGACTGGCATGAGGCCGTTCTTAGATGTTTTCCACCCCCATTGTTCGGGTCTTTTTTCATGACCAAGCCATTGTTGAACCTGATGGAACACCCGTAGCGAGTGTTGTCTTGCAGCAGCTTCAGTAGGGGGTAGTGAGGCAATGTTGGCTGTGGTCTTGTATGCAGACATTACATAGTGCCTGTACCTCATCTTATTTATTGAAGCTACTTTTTTCCCACCAACACCGTACAATGCAATAAGGAAACGTTCACCCGCATCGACAACTGCCTCTTTATCAGCTTCAGGGTTTTTAAACACCTGAACAATGGTAATCAGATCAGGATTCTTCTTCAAAGTATGAAGAAATTTCATCTTACCCTGATTGAACAAAGCTGATGTTGTGTCACACCCACTCATGGCATGTACAAACAATATGTGCTCGGCAACTGCTTTGTCAACTGCACTTAGAGGATGATATAGTGTCTGAGGAACTTTGCCTTTTCCTGGCTTAAGTAAGTGAACGTTAGGAGAAGTACAGATACCTGTCAAGATGACTATAAGATCTACATAGGGAGGGGAGCGGGAGAAAGAGAGAGATCGCCTGACAGAGAGACGGATACGAGGCGAGGGAAACATATACAACTATTTCAGCGCGCACTTACGCCTAAACTATTTGTCTGGAAAAAAAAACTATACAAAGCTAAATAGCGGGAAATTTTCTCTAGTTTAATTTTTTATACGGTACATTTTCTGTAAGAGTGCATATTTTTCACGCTATAAGCAAAAAACAAAAAATTGTCAAGTTTTTTTTGTTGTTTTTTGAATTTTTTTCGTGTTTCCCGAAATGTTTTGAGGTGGCAAAGTAGAAATTCATAATCAGCACACCGAAAAACATTAAGGAACCAAAAATCAGGACTTCTCCAAAACTTTCTAGGTAAAAATACCAGATTACTGGACTAGTAGGTACTTTATACAACTGCATGTTCTAAAAGTAACGTTAAAATTACGATGAGGATAAAAGCAATAATAATAATAATAATAATCTAATAAGAGTTTTGTTACCCAAATATTACCTATCTCCGGTTTCCTTCAGGCATGAAAACACTTCATGGTATTTTTGAAAATTCCAGGGTTAACTCCGTGAAGGCATGTAGGGAGAGTATAAATTATTACTGAAGTAGATAAGCGTTTGTGCTACGTCCACAACCCTTAGGATGCAATGAATCTCTGTGATGTAAGTAGAGATTTTTAATATTATTTTTACTATTTTTTGTTGTCAAGATGTTACATCTAGCCGAGTCATAACTTACATCCATCTTCATGACTTAGTACCTCGTGTCTTCTTCAATGAAACAAAGCAAACGTCAAAACAAAGGGGAATAAAAAAGTTCAGATATTCACGACATTTACTCTAGGAACAATGAACTTTACTTTGTTTGTGGCCTTGGGGCAATCCTGTTGAAACTGAGACGGTATGTTTTAAAAGTAATATTTTTATTAATTCACAATGAAACTTTAAGTGGGATGGTAACTATTATATCTGTTTTAACAAATTATTTTGGACACAATGAATAAAATAATGCGTCAGTAGATAGATGCGTTTAGTTTAATTTGCTACACAGTGTCTCAAAGTCCTTGAATATTTGTCATGGGGTTCCTGATGAGAAAATGTTCTCTTCATTTAGAAATGTCAATGACATATTAAAGAATAGTCGATATGTGTAAGAAAAATAAAGTTAATGTAGGCCCCTATTTACTGAAGCACTAGCTTTTTAATTCCGTCCGGAAACATCATTTTTTGCTGTAATTTTTTTTACAAAATAATGACCTTAACTTGCGTTTCCTAGCCTCCCCCCTTTTTTTCCAAGATATCAGAATTTTTAATTACAACAAATAGGTAAAAATGAGGAAGGTGAACGGAGTATGGAAACAATTTAGGAAATAACCCCTTAAGGGAACCCAGTAGGGATTCGAACATTAATTTGCCAATACATGGAAGAGCCTCGTATCCAGCGATTACGAGTTAACCTAAATACATTATTTCAATGACAAAATGTATTTCAGGCTATATGAAATACTGAAATATATTCTTTCTAGACTTGAAAATATAATATTAAATTTATTTTATCGACGTGGTGAATTGTGATTTTTAGAATGAGAATTGATGATAAAATAAGTGGCCAGCTATAATTGGGTCACCATTGGCAGAACGTTTTAGAAGATCTAAAAATAAATTTAAGTTAAACATACTTGACAATGTCTTACGTAATATGTCAAAATATCAACTTAGATTTAATTAAGTAGCGGTAATTTAGAGACACTTTTCTAAATGTGTTACATACATTTCCCAAGAAATCCTAAGAGAGCCAGTGAAATGTATCTGTATGGCAGTCTTTTGATATTAAGTATTTTATCTACATTAAACTAAAAATAAAATAAGTGTATTAGGTTTATCTCTGTCTTTGTAAGAAATTGTGGGTATTAATATAAAAGTTAGGCCTAACTAGCTCAGAAGTAAATGACCAGACCTTGAGTATAGAAGAATTTTTAATAACTCAAAATTAATACAATAGATTCTTTTTAACTTTTAAAACGTATATTTATAGGGGGAAAGAAATGTAAAAATATAGGCTACAGCAAAAATAAATAATCTAACAAACTAATAACATTTTGTTTGATTTTGATCAAACAAATTATACCTACTTATACATTATCCATATTTAAATATGCAGATTTTTTTAAAGACTACAGTTTGACCCCACTTGGATTCAAAGAAAAAACTTCTCAGAGGTTGATGGTCATCATTTGAACCCTAGCAACCTTGGCCATGGACGAGGCCTCACTGCAAAATTAGCCTTCAGACTCTCGTTCTAAGTGGAGGAGGATTGGATGCAGTTAAAACCGATTGTAAACAAGGAACAGTCCCAACAAAGTCTACTAAGTTAATTATTTTCTTTTTTAACCAAATAAGAAACTAATAACCTGCTGGCAACGTGATGTCACTAACCTTCAGCCATTGTTACAATCGTGACTGAGAGCATGGCGCTTTCCAGAGCTAACACAGGATGTCTCAGAAACGCGTGCACAACAAACACAGCCCAAAGGAGACATTTTGAAATAACATGATGACATTATTTTTAATATTCCCACAAATATACTGAAAGTACTTCTACTCGTGTATTCATGTGTCTCAATAAATAGACAAATACTTTTCTATTCGGCTTAGGCTTTCATATTTTTATTTTCGAAGTGCCAAAAATGGCGTACATCATGTTTTTGTTTTAGAGTATAAAAATGATTGCACCAGTTTGTTATAAAAATATATAATTAAATGAATCGAAGCAATATGTACTTATATATTTAAAATAAATAGTTGTTTTGTGTTAGTCAATTTTTATATTTTACCAATAGAGTTGGCTCAGAGTTACAGAGTTTTATGTCCCTAAAGGAGCATTATGCGTTGCGACTGGCTTTTTGTTATACTAATTAGTATTCAATCATCACTCTAGGCGAATGCTGGGACATTTTTATTGATTACGCTCCTTACCCTAACCCCTTGAATTGAGTCGTTAATAGATCTTGTTATAAGGATAGCAATAACAAAATTGTCATATTTTGGATGAAAATTATGTATATATGATTTAGCCTAGGCCTACTAAATAAAAATAATGAAACTAAATTCAAAAAGTGTTAGTTTTTGAAAAAAATTAATGTTTCCACAAAATTTTACCTCTCGTGTATTTTATTCTACCTATAAAATGTGTTAAGGTTTAACCGATACCAATGGCAGAATGGTTTAAAGAGTCGGACTCACAATAAATTGTAGTGACAGTGAGGTTTAGTCCGAATCGTAAACGGGAACGATGGGGATAATTTTCCAACATGTGATTAATCACTGTGGATTTAACTCCCTCCACACGAGTGCGTGTGCATTCTCCAAAGTTACCCTCATTTTTCCTTCCCACTCATTTGATTGAGTCATTATAAACCTTGATGTTAAACCTTTTAAATGCCCACTTTATATTCTCAAATCAAAGAAAAAATTTATGAGTGAAATTTTGGTCTACTTGCTACCTCTTTTTTAAAACTTTGGTGTAGAAAAAATTGTGATTTATGTAAATTTGTAAATTCTGCTTACACTTTGAGATAATAAATGGAAATACAAAGTTAATCTTGACCAAAATTGAGTGAAAACGCCAATGAAGCTAGTCGCCAAATATTTGTTATCTAAATTAAATTATTTTGATTTATAACATGAACAAAATGAAATGATAGTATAAGCAAGAAAAACTGATTTAAGAAGATGATGATTAGTAATCAAATGATCACTTTAGAACAAGGGTGGCCAACATTTTTCTCCAGTGTGGAAACATTTAACGCTGATTGACTTGAACGTGCCATTTCACCACAAAACCTTTACCCTAACCTTACTCTACTATCACTACCCTGCAAAGAATAAAATAAAATTTTATCAAAACCGTTTAAAAAAACTTAATATTTTCTTTACTCCTGAGTGAGGTAGGGAGAGTTTATGGCTATTTATGTTTACTCTAGCTAACATAAAAAAAATGTATTAATAAAAACAAAACTTTATTTATAAAATACTTACTGGGAAGAAGTAATTGCATTTGTCTAGAATACACAATCCAGAAATAATTTAAAGATTGTTTTAAAAAAACCTAGATAGAAAAGTGGTAAAAAAGTAACATACCACGTAGTTATATAATTATGTTCTTTTGATAGTAAGGGTATTAGTAAAACAACAACAACACTAAAAGAAATCACAACAGGCCTTTAGTAAACAAACAATAAAATCAAAATAATCAAAAGCTATTTCTGTTTTATAGTGAGGTATTTCCCTTCTTAGTGAGGTTTTTATATCGCTTTGGTATTCACGTGCTCATCAATGTTTGGTTTGGTTGTCGACACCTTAAAAGGTATTCACACACCAATAGTGGCACGCGTGCCACGAATAGGTACCACCGCTTTAGAATCTTATCAATATTTAGAACGCTATGCCTTCCTATAGTAGTTCCCGGAGTTCTAGCCAGCCCTTTAAAAAAAAAAAGTTGATACACCGTTGGTGTGGGCAAAATTTTAAGTATCGAAAATACCCAAAATAGGGAAATTTTAAATTATAATAGGGAACGACAACGATTCCCGGGGTTCTAAACAACAGATTTTTAACTGAAAAAACAACAATTTAACAATCAAGGAAGTGGCCGAAAATATTAAAAAATGTATTATTAAATGTTATTAAAATTATTGCATATGTATGCAACCTAAATTATTATTATTATTTTAGTACCGAGTCTTACTACCCGTTCAGGTTATCCGAAAATTTACAAGTTATCCTAATTAGTTAGGTATGAAGAAGGTTGAATTTAGGGGACGTGTACCCACATTCACGTAGGAGAGTGAAAAACTATTTTGGAAAAAACCTCAATACACCTGACCAGAATTCGAACCCCAATCTTCCTGTGATCACCTGTCTAGTCTAACAAGAGAATGACGTCCTAGACCATGCGGCCACCGAAGCAATTCAGGAGTAATTAAGTTCCCGCTTTCATTTTCAAAATATAAAGGCCACATTTGCGAGATATGATTGCAAAATTGTTGTAAGATTCCTTAACAGGCCAGCGAGCTTGTAACTAAAATAAGAGTGTCGGTGTCAAAGTGTCATAATCAACTAGATAAACATTATTTGCCATGTTCAAGTCACCAAGTTGTCGTCATCCTGATTCTAAACGTAAATAATAGGAACAGTGACAATAAGTATTCATATTGGTGCCGACGTGGTTTCAAAAGGTAAATAGGACCAGAAATAAGCAAAAATTTTAAATTAGGAGTGAAGGGCATCCAAATAGTCAACATTTTACGTATAGAAAATTAAGGGAAACTCAATTTACTGGATGAACGTAAAAGAGTAAATCTTAAAATTTAGTTTTAAAACCCTTCAAATCTAAACAACAAACTATGTAAAGTATTTAATGTGATTTGTGCTATAACCGCCCGTTACTTACAAACTAAGATTTAATTCAAGTTAGTATTAGGTTAAAGGAGGAGAGGGATTTTAATTATTCGGGGTTTATATTTTATCTAGGAGAGTACTAAGGCATTACCTTACTATTTACTTGCCTTGTCCAAAGTCTTTTTATTAGTCGGTGTGAGCTGGGGACTAGTTAGACATGTATTACTAAAACTTATCTCAACAGCACATTTAGCACTAATCAACCAAACGTGACAACAAGCGTTATAATGTCTGGGGTGAAAACATTTAATTACACTATTGGGATATGAATGAGTGAGCTAGAATTTAGGAGAAAAGTGCCCATATTAGCATGGAGGGATATTGTATAAACACTCTCAGCACCCATTGCCGGGATTCCAACCTTGACTGGCAAACCAGACTTAGACCAGCTTGAAGTGGTGTCTGCATGCACACCGATACGGATCCAATATTGTATTTATTTTACTTGAGGTATGAGTATATTGCGTAAACTTTTCAAACAGTCGATTATACCTGTGCATGACCTAAGAAACTAACTAAATATTAAATATTCATGGAACAGTAGTTATTTAATGTATTCGATTTAGAATCATGTTGTTACATTTACATGTTACAAGAGCAGCTTAAATTTGTTTTAATAGTTGTATTAGTTAGCTAGTGTGAAAATATAAACGATTTGGGTGGGCCTAGGTTGGTTGGCACGCTGAGCAACTTTGTAATATTATTTCGACACAACACTACTAAAAGGTTGCCGACTCCTGGAATAAAGAATTAAATCACAAGGCGTATTTGAGAGTAACTTTCAAATTGAAAACACGAGTTATCTTAAGTTATGATAGTTTTAATAAATAATAAAGATGCATAGTAAGACAGAACGTCATGTTTCAGGGCGCAAAGGGGTAATCGGTGGTGGGGGGTGCTAGCTTGTAGACGGGGGGAGGTGCGCG
>CABFVX010007807.1:0-17492 GCA_902151425.1 Timema shepardi
AAGGAAGTAACATCTTTGTTATATTACTACGGTCAGGGTCGATCTTAGGGAGGAGTAAGAAAATGTGTGGGTGTTAATTAATATTTAACTAATAGTTTACTAATTCGTTTCGTTGATCGAGTGGTCGAAGGCAAACTTTTTCAAACTGTGCTCCATGAAACCCTTGGGGCCCACCATTGTTGTCTCAGGCTTCGATCACGGATTATATAATATTCTTCATTTGTTTTTCACATTATAAAATAGCAGCACTAAATAGGATTGCCAACGTTTTCGAATCTGAGTAAAGGTCATTCGCCAAACATACACCAAGAATATGTATGGGATATTCACCGTTTATTTTTACATTTTTATACTTGTAAAATTTAAGAACGTTCCCCATAGCAGGCCAAACTCAGCTCCTGGTTTAAGAGGAAAACATTATTCCAGGATATTATTAGTCCGGATGAAAGGACTCTAGTACAACATCGGCACACACTCCAAAAAACGGCATCTCTTTGACACCCAACAGTGGTCTAATAATCTCAATGATGACTAGGAAATTCGTGTTCAACGATATGAGTGCTACTTTATTAAACTTTTCACACCTTAGTTATTTACCAAAGCCTTAACCGCATCAACACCAGTGTTTTTTTAATCCTATCTTAAAAAGGAAAATGACAATTAATTAGCATATTATTATGTCAAAAGTCTTAAAATATTTGGATGGGCCTATATTTAATACTGGCTTGAGCAGTGGCCTACCTGAATATTTGACGCCTAACCTAACCTGACCTAACCTAATATATGCAATCAAATTAATAAACATTTGAAAAACCACTAAAAATGAGTTCTGATTTGCTCTGACGTCTGACTTTTGTCCACACACACACACACACACACACACACACACACACACACACACTGACATATACATACAACTACAACTCCTAATGGCGCATTAACAAATAGCCACTACCTAAACATTTCCTAGTCTAAATATGTCCTACCACATCGGCTCGCGCGAGGTATGGGAGTAAAAGGGAAAAGAAAACACAATATTCCAGAAATGTGTGCAGTGCATTCGTATTTGAATGATTACTCGAAATTTTCCGTGGTGACGATGGGGGACAAAGCGACAACGTTTTTTGTTAATAACTACAGTGTGTCCCTATTATGACATAATTAATATTTGTGTACAGTCCCTATCTGTTAAGTCAAACTAAAATGGTCAAAAACAATCTTTTCAATGCAGTTTTTATCCAAATATAATTTAATATTTCAACCATGTTCTCTATTAGGAACGTCTATTAACTATTTATCTCCATTAATGTTTAATCAGAAATGATCCACGTGCAATAGGATTGGTGTAAATTTACAGTTTGGAGCCGACTGTATCACAGAGTTAATTGGCATGTGATGTACGCTTTTAAGAAACGCAACAGAACATTACTAGCGCCTCTGTGGTCTTGTGGTCAGAGAGCCTGGTTCCTGATTCAGAGGTCCAAAGTCGTCAGTATCGTATTGTCTGGTTTTATGGTGGTGAGGGTGTCCGGGTTCAAATATCGGTCTTAAGTAGGCTTATTTAGGTGATTTTACTGAGTGGTTTTCCATACTCATTTCCCGCAAATGTGAGAACATTTCCACCGAATTTACCTTCCTCATCCCTAAATAATTATTTAAAAAAATCAGGTAGTCCGGACGGACTTGAAGTACCGGAGATTTATTTAAAATTAGAAATTAGATTTTTGTTCAAACCTTCATTACATAGTTTATTCTCTTAGATATGTTACGTAAAATGGGATGAAAGGAGACTCGGGGAAAAGCCAGTGTTTTCACGGTTCTCATGGCAGAACATTTTTTTGAACAAAAGAAATCAAATATCGCTCCATTAGAAAAATCGTCTAATTTTCTTCATATGGTGACCTCAAAATTTCTTGAATATCTGTCAAGGGGGTTCTGAAATTTAATGACAACTTTTTATTTTCATTTAAAAAGTTTGTCATCTAATGCCGCTATGCTCATGACAGTTATTCAACAACTGTTGGTATCAACATGTGAAGAAAGTTAATCTCTGTGTTTCTACAGGAGAAATATTTTATTTATTTTGGCAAAAAAAAAAAAAATGTTTTGCCATAAAAACTGTAAAAACACTGACCTTTTTTTGGGTCCCCCTCCATTCCACCTTAAGCTTATACCTCAACAAATTATTTTAACTTAATACTAGTCACTTAGAAATAAGTCGGCGACCTGGCGGTCTAGGGGTAAGGTGTCAGACTTCTGTGCTGGTGGCCGGGGTTCAATCCTCAGTCCCGGCACAGATTTATCTGATTACCAAACCTTTCCTTCACCTCTGACAAGACATCTTGTGAATGTGGGGAAGGTCAGGCCTCCACCGTGGTTCGGATTCCACGTTAAACTGTAGGTCCTCCATTTCATCTCACAATCACCCTACCATTACACATTAGCGTAAGTGCGTATAACCCGAACGGGTAGTAAGACGCGGTGCTAATAATAATAACTTTGAACTAAATTGTAGGGGAAATGAAGAGAGCTTACAATACAGAAACACTTTTTTTACATCGATGGTATAGGTTGTCACTTGGACTAAATGTTAGACTCACATAATCTGGTTCCCTGGTATTGGGAAGGCCGGGGCTCGAATTCCACTTGGGTGTAATTCGGATGATTTTAATCAAATAGTTTCCTAAAACATCCCTACAAAAATGCGGGTATATTTTCTCTAAATTCTACCTTATTCAGCCCTAGTACATAAGCGTAATAATTCGGATACATGTACATCATAATAGTAAAACGCGGCAAATAAAAAATACTCTGGCAAGGTCAGGTTCCCCTGCCAACCTACCACCAGCTGCCACTGAAATATGGTGCTTGTTACATTCCAAAGACTGCAAGTAAATTAAAAATAATAGATTCTTATCAAGAATAGTGGTTTCCCTAACTCTACATAACTTCTCGTTAGGAAATAGATGAATATATTTCAACGTCAAAGTTTCCAGTGTTTTACAACTTTTTTATTGATCATTACTGAGTGTCTTTACTCGTAAAGACAAACGGTGGAAGGTAAAGGCGTGTTTGAATGGCTTTGTTTGTCACAAGCAATAGCTAGTATTCATTTGAAACATTTAAATTATATACACATATTTTTTTAATAGTATAGGCCTATAGTTGCAATGACAATAAAATAAACTAGTTCTATTAAAATAGGTTAGTTTAAATAAAATATAGGCAGCCACACAAGCCTATACTCATTGTCATATACTTTTTTTTTCCAAAGGTTACATTTAACATCCTCATAGCTAAGACAAATTAACAATATTATATCTGTTAACAAATTGGAATGGTCTCCAAGTTAACCGGCCGCGTGGTGTAGTGGTCAATGCACCTGGCTACGAGTTAAGGGGTTCCGGGTTCGATTCCCGTCTGGTACCTTGGGTGTTTTTTTCCGAGGGGAGTTACCACAATGGTCATCAGAATTTGGTTAATTAGGCTTAAGTTAGATCTAAGTGTTTCTACTGATTCCACGACCTTAAACTCACTATCACCATCCCCCTCATCTCATCGGGATATTGTAAGAGCCTCAACGGGAAGGATGGACGATTAGTGCGTTCGGGAGTCCCCTGGACAACGGTAATTTAGTACGGGACACTCTTTACACTACTAGACTACGAGTGAAATTATTATTATTATTATTATTATTATAAATCCAAGTTGGCAGGGCCACACACTTCGTAGCGATTGTTTAATGAAGATTATCATGGAGGACTAAGTTAGAGGGGAAAAGGGGAAGAAGAATGTTTGGAATGCTAACGTATATCAAGAAAGGAAGAGGTTGCAAAAGGATGAAAGAAGACGCCCAGGATCGAGTAAAATGGTAGATGTCCAGTTGATACACATTCACAAGTCGTAATTAATACACGTCTTGTCAGAGGTGAAGGAAGGGTTCGGTAATCAGGTGAATCTGTGTCGGGACCGAGGATTGAACCCCGAATTCTCAGCACATAAGTCCAACACCTTACACCAAGACCAGCAGGTCAGCTTGTACAGTACAACTTACATTGTAGCGTATTAATGGTAGTATAAGACCAACCTTCGAGTCACCGGTTGCTTTGGTATCAATTAAATCTCATAATAGCCTCCCACATGTCCATCACAGACTCTGCCATAAACTATGAGGGAAGAATGACATTGATTACAGGACCACTCCTAGATATCTCAGTGGTAGGCCAAGCCAAAGGTCCGGATTTGATTCCCGTGGTAAAAGGTAATTTTTCAATTTATATTTGTCACCAGCACCGGGGGCCACGACGGCAAAGACGTCAGTCTCGTCTTGTCTTGGTATACTGTAGATAGGGAAGATCATCAGGATGTGGTACTAAGTTTTGTACCCCTAAATGTTTTCCAGCCCTACTATCAAGTGAATTTAGATACACTTCCTTTAAAAATAACTTCCTCGTCCCTAGACCCTTTGTGCAAACGGCCAGGATCATGTAGTAAGACACGGCTCCTTCCTCGATGGTCACGCGGACTAAGTGGCAGGCTCATCCTGAATGGTTTGCCAACGATGAAAAGGTTGAGATTCAAATCTTGGCTAGGTGCTCCACTGAGAGTTTGTTCACTAATCTGCTTTCCACTCTTCCTGTACGAAAATATGGGCACATTTTCTTTCAATTCCACATTATTTGTCTTTAACCCATTCGTATAATTAATTGTGGTTATCCTGGATGGATAGTTAAATATGGTGCGCACAACTTTTAAAAGAAATGTTTCCGTACAATGTGTCTTGAGTCCGCCGATGGCCTCGGGCTGGAGTTTGGGAACCCCTGATCTGGTTGTTTACACGCGATACCACACACTCGTCTTTGACTGGGAGTTATCGAAGCTGTAGTTACGTAATCTGTAAGAAAGGACGGAAAGGACGACTCAGCCTAGAGGGCTGATTTATGAGAATGCATGTCTAGCAATGCAGTGCCGCTACCTAAAATAACAAAATTATACCGGAAATGATAAAAATATGGTGTAATTAAGTGGACTAGATAGAGCTAACTCAAGATAGAGATATGGTGTAATTAGGTGGACTGGATAGGGCTAGCTCAAGATAGAGATAGGGTGTAATTAGGTGGACTGAATGGAACTAGCTCAAGATAGAGAAATGGTGTAATTAGGTGGACTGGATAGGGCTAGCTCAAGATAGGGATATAATGTAATGAAATGGACTGTATAGAACTAGCTAATGATAGAGAAATGGTGTAATTAGGTGGACTGGATAGAAATAGGGTGTAATTAGGAGTACTGGCTAGAAATAGGGTGTAATTCGGTGCACTGGTTAGAAATAGGGTGTAATTAGGTGGACTGGTTAGAAATAGGGTGTAATGAGGCGGACTCTAAAAATTTAGGATCGTCAATACATGTTCAAAATATAGTGATCTGTAAAATCCCTGACGCAAGATACATATTGTTGCAAAACAATTATCAACTCTCGCAATAGACTTAACTGCTGCTGACGGAAAGATTGAGGTTAGAATCCTGGTTGGGTCTACTGAGGATTGTTTTCCATAATTGGTTTTCCACTCTTCTTACACGCAAATGCAGGTAGATAACATCTAAAATACGTGCCTCATCATCCCTACTCCATTTAGCTGTCATTTACCAACCTAGCGCCTAGATTACTTAATATTCAAGAACAATATACAAAAACCACCCACAAGATTTTTTTCCCAACTAGAAAAAAAGATCTTGCATTTAATAAAAACTAGTAACGTAGCCTATTTTTATAGGAATTTCCTGTACATGTACAAACATGTCTGTCAGCTAGAATATCTACTAGATCTACTTTCACCCTAGATGGATATAACAAATACCTACAAAAAACACTAATAACATTTTAAAATGGTATCAAATTTGTCCACAAAAAAGTATGTGCTTTCTAAAACGCCCTTTAATAAAAAGTGAACCTTAGCTGCCCTTTGAAAATATGTAGATCTAGTGGAAAACAAGTTTTGTTGGAAACACTGGTGCCAGGCGGGAAATAGGGTAAGACTGTTCTACTGATTAGTGGAAAGCTTGGTTTGTAGTGCCACCTCCTGATTGGTCGTTGGACTCTGCGATAAAACGTAAGTCAAACACAGCCGTGATAAGAAAGGGCGTGTGTGGTCTAGATAGGAAGATTGTGAGGGACATAGTTTCACGTTCACTGAAGTCTAGTTTATTTTTAAAACATGGCATGTTGGCCAACACGATCCCAACAAGTCGTGTCACAGTATAAACACGTTCAAGTTAGATGGGCCAGTCGGTGCCAAAATGTTAAAATGTTAAAAAATATATATAACATTTTAATATTTCAATAAGGAAAGTGGTGACCTGGCGGTCTAGGGGTAAGGTGTCGGACTTCTATGCTGGCGGCCGGGGTTCAATCCCCGGTCCCGGCATACATTTATCTGATTACCAAACCCTTCCTTCACCTCTGACAAGACATCTTGTGAATGTGAGGAATGCCAGGCCTCCACCGTGGTTCGGATTCCATGTTAAACTGTAGGTCCTCCATTTCATCTCACAATCACCCTACCATTACACATTAGCGTAAGTGCGTATAACCCGAACGGGTAGTAAGACGCGGTGCTAACAATAATAATAATAATAATAATAATAATAAAGAAAGTACCCGCCTCAGTGGCGTAGTTGGCTAACGTGCTTGTCGTGTTGAGCTCGACTGCTGAGGACGGGGAGATTGAGGTTCGAATCTCGGTAAGGTGAACTGGGGGTAGTTTTTCCTAAATGGTTTTCCACTCTCCCTCTACGCAAATGCGGGTTCACTTCCTCTATTTCAAACTTCCCAATTCCTAATCCATTAGAGTAATTAGTACTTAAAGCGTATAACCCGAAACGGGTAGTAAGACGTGGTGCTAATTATTATTATTATTAATAATAAGAAAAGTGGTGACCTGGCGGTCAAGGGGTAAGGTGTCAGACTTCTGTGCTGGGGGTCCGAGGTTTAATCCTCGTTCCCGGCACAGATTTATCTGGTTACCAAACCCTTCCTTCACCTCTGACAAGACGTGTATTAATCACAACTTGTAAATGTGGGGAATGCCAGGCCTACATCATGGTTCGGATTCCACGTTAAACTGTAGGTCCTCCATTCCATCTCACAATCACCCTACCCATTACATATTAGCGTAAGTGCGTACAACCCCGAACGGGTAGTAAGACGTGGTGATGATAGTAATAATAATAATAGACTAATAATAATAAGAAGGAATGTAATGATGCGATATTTAAGAAAATATAATTCAGTTTTAGTTTGATATAATTGAAAAGTAGCATGTATAATGTGTAGGCCTACAGTATATAAATAAAACAGTCAGAACATATTAAAAAATATAATAACTAATAATTTCATCTATGTATGAACAATATTGGCAAGACAAAATATAAAAAAGATAGCTGTGCATGAGAATTATGAACTTTACAAGTAAGGCTTGAAAATTATGAAAATAACCAATTACAACTTGTTCATATTATTATTGTTATTATTATCACCGCGTCTTACTACCCGATCGGTTTATACGCACTTACGCTAATGTGTAGGCCTAATGATAGGGTGATTGTGAGATGAAATGGAGGACCTACAGTTTAACGTGGAATCCGAACCACGGTGGAGGCCTGGCATTCCCCAACATTCACAAGATGTCTTATCAGAGGTGAAGGAAGGGTTTGGTAATCAAATAAATCTGTACCGGGACCGAGGATTGAACCCCGGCTGCCAGCACAGAAGTCTGACACCTTACCCCTAGACCGCCAGGTCACCTACAATTGTCTTAAAGCACAAGTAAGACTTAAAGTAAAATCAATTAAAAAAACAACTGGAACAACTACGTCACATATGCAGTTCTAGACTCCAGAAATATCTGTAAAATAACAAAACAATTAAAATTAAATAAAAAAAAGTCCTTTCCAGCTATATACGACGAGCACGGCATGGCTTACACAAGCTAAGAGAAAGCAGAAACATAGCCCTGACACTAGAAAAACAATATACCCCTAATGATAGCCCCAAAGATTCTGATTTTGTTAGGGACGCTAAGATATCAATAAGGGAATACCTAAACAGACCAATTTTGTCACAGGCAGACCCAATGACATTGGATGAACTAAATAAACCACACTATAAAGAACCTACCAAAAAACAAATCGTCAGGCCGCGACCGGCTGTCAAAGGCGACTATTAAAAATTACCACCAAAAGCCACACTAACGTTAGTTTAGATATTCAACGCCCTACTTTCATTGTGTCAATTCCCTGACGTATGGAAACTGGCGAGAGTATTAACACTCCCCAAACCTGGAAAAGACCTAACGTTTCCTCAAAACAGAGGGCCAATAAGTCTCCTCACCTCTCTTAGGAAAATGTTCGAAAAATTAATTCTAAAAAAGGCTAAATCACTTTAGTAAGACCAGAGATATCATTACAAATCTACAATTTGGATTTAGGGAAATACACTCCACTATTTATCCAGTTATAAATCTAATTGAAGACGCAACCATTCTGACTGTACACTGATTACAGCCACAATGACGCTCGCAGTTCGTGTGCACTGCCGTGTGTCTTCACAGGGACTGACAGCCGACAGAACGCTGAGCGGTAGCGTCGCCACCACGTTTTGCAGAAACCTGCGTCCCTAGCTTTGACGCAACAATGACGCCAACTCGACGCCAGACCTCACGTCCCATGTGAACCCCATCATTCGAATCAAATTAATACTGAGACGCAGCGTCACATAACGCGACTGCAAAGATGAAGCACGTCACTCGTGGGGACCGGGTCTTAGACTCTGTCGCGCGTCACTTATGCCGTCGCGATCTGAAGAGTGTATCTTCGTAAGCTAGAGAACGCCACTTCAAAGATGACGCACTACGATCCACGATACATTATTTTCAATGGGATATTTTATACAGGCGTCAACCTTTGTGTCGCTGGGTTGGTGAGACTGCAGGGTAACCAACCTCTACGTCACTTGTGTCGGAACCACATTGTGTCTCGGCACCATTAGCAGTGTTCTTTTGTAACACGTACCGAGTTTCTTATTTGTGGTTTGGTATTTATTGTCTACCTCTTTATTTGTTCCTGAAATGACAACAATATGAGGGACAGTGGCGGCTCGTAGCTAATATTAGTGGAGGTGCTGCTCCAGAAATTTTTTAGCCTTTGTTTTAAAATTGTGTAAAAGGGGGGGAAAAATGTATAAAAAGAAAATTTATTCAAGAACTTGCTCAATCTTAACATAAAAAACCAAACTTATTTGCTTACTTAAACTTAAATTGTTACAGTTCAAGCTTGATCTATTCATTTAAATGTGAAATCCATTCTTCTTGTTTTAATTTGCGCAACAAGTTCAATAATTTTCTCTTTGATCTCTGGATAACAATCGAGGAAATTTTTCTCCATTGAAAGTACTGAAAGCGCATTTAGTCTTTCTGTTAAATAAAATAACCTAATAAAAATGAATCAAATAGAATAGCTGGAAGTAGAATAATAATCTAACTCTATACTTTATCACATTCAAGAATATGGTGCACGGTTTTTAAGCACAACATACGCTGATTAAAGAAAACTTCCTTCCACCATCACGCCGGAGCCGGCACTGCGAGAGCAACTTTGCTTTCTCTACCTGGCAGTCCCACCTTCCTCCTCACCCCCCTCCTATGTGCACATGCGCACAACAATCAAACATCCCATAGCTGGCACTGTGAAACGTACAGTTCCATACACAGATTTTTGTATATTTTTCATAAACATGGGGATGGCTACTGAAGTACTGGCATTAAGCTTAAAAAATATATATTGTACTACAAAAATAAATAAAGAATTAAAGAAAAAAAGGACTCATTATAATAAATTTTACCAATAATATTAAGTGAAAATAGGGGGTGCTGCAGTTCCACAGTGCCTATACACGATCCGCCACTGGTGAGGAAGATAACGCATGGATCCACCACGAGTGGTAGAATAGAAGGGACTGGAAACCCTGGTCTCGGTTTTTCATTTCCTCCCACCCTTTTCATGAGTCATGACTCACGACATTTATGTTGATTGTATAAAAACAAACGGCAAGGATGCGCGTCACGCAATGCCTGTGTAAAAGGGCGCTAAGACCATGCAAGTGTGGACCAATTGCTCTTTTTTGTAAACGTTGTATAAATACGCTAGTTGAGATTATGATATTTTGAAATTGTGAATTATTTGGTGAGATCTAGTAAGTAGGATTGGTGTACCCAATTTTTACTCTTTACTTATCAAAGATTGATCACCGAATATATTCAAATTTGTGCACACAATATATGCAATTTTTGGCAGCACATAATTGTGTGAACAATTGTTTCCTCTTATGAAAAAGGAACAAACACCCATGAGAGTCTAGGGGACTCCAGAAAAGGGCAGTGTTTTTGCAGTTTTTATACTAAAACTTTTTTTGGTTAAAATAAATCAAATATTTCTTCAACCGAAACAAACAGGTTAACTTTCTTCATTAAATTCCAGGACATCCTTGTCAAATATTTTATAACTCTTGACGTCACCATGTGAAGGAAATTAATCTCTATGGTTCTACTGGAGCAATATTTTACAAAAAAATATGATATAAAAACTGCAAAAACACTAATCTTTTATAGCGTCCTCTACCTCCCAGCTAGTTACCTTCTACGTACAATCGTTAAGGCGATTGGCCCTTTTCATTCGGCGTGGAAATGCAGAGCCATAAGGACAAACAATTATCATCAAGATTTTTTTTTATTGTTTTGCAATTTTATTTTCGGAAACGGTTTGTTCAAGAATAGAAGCCGGTTGATTAAGTTATACTCTATAATCCTATACCTTATATCCTATATAACAGTGATCAAATATCGATAAAATTGACAAGTTTTCAATAGAAAACTACCGGCTTGGTAACAAAAAATAAGAAAATACAACAATTAATAAACATCGATAGATGATCTTAAAAGGGGTGTTGAAGATATTAACATAAACATTTCACTCGTTCTCGCGAAAATTGATATTTCCAAACGTATGATTACTCCGTAAGACCTGTCTGGTAGCTAGCGCCATCTACGTTTCCCATGATCCCTCTGTTCTTGTCAGTGCGGAAGGATACATTGGTCGGTTGTGAAGCCACACCACGCCTTTCACCCTCCCGCCGACCATCCCACAAAATAAGTTTTAGACTTGCTCTCGACAGGGCCAAGGGCCTTAAACTGAAAATATTTAACCAGTGCAACGCCGTGTACTTCAGGTAAAATAATAAAAATAGTCGGGTCTAATTAATTTTATATCTATATAAACGAGACAGAGAGCGCAGCACTTGGACCTCTTCCTGTTCCGATGCATGATGGGACACGTGGTCCCTCCCATCATCCAGAGCGGTGTGATTAGTGCTCCACAGAGCCGGAAGACGGACGGGCGCACATTGACCGGTCCCCACAACAATTTGAAGAATGTGCATTCATTAGCCAGGGTCTAAAGGTAGGAGAAGAGGTGAATGACCAAGTGCATCGTTGCCAGGTCAATACTTACCGTCTTCTGAGCGGTTGAACATTTCCCTTCCGCCTCGACTGGCAGGCAGGGCACGACCGACGGTCACCAGGGATGTAGGATTGGGTCGAGAGGGTAGAGAACACCAGCTAAGGCGGGATGAAAGGGGAAGCGAGAAAAGGCCGGTGCTTTTGCCGTTTTAAGGCATTTTTTTTGCCAAAATAAATAAAATATTGCTCCAGTATATTATTATTATTATTATTATTATTAGCACCGCGTCTTACTACCCGTTCGGGTTATACGCACTTACGCTAATGTATAATGGTAGGGTGATTGGGAGATGAAATGAAGGACCTACAGTTTAACGTGGAATCCGAACCACGGTGGAGGCCTGGCATTCCTCACATTCACAAGATGTCTTGTCAGAGGTGAAGGAAGGGTTTGGTAATCAGATACATCTTTGCAGGGTCCGAGGATTGAACCCCGGCCGCCAGCACAGAAGTCTGACACCTTACCCCTAGACCACCAGGGCTCCAGTATAAACATAGAGTTTAATTTTCTTCACATGGTGATTTCAAATGTTATTGAATATCTGTCATGATCATGGTGGTATTATCTGACAAACTTTTTAAATTAAGATAAAAAGAAAGTTGTCATTAAATTCCAGGACAACCTTGACAGATATTTAAGAAATTTTGAGGTCACAATGTTTGTACTGAAACCATATTTTATTTATTTTGGCAAAAAAAAGTGTTGCCATTAGAATTAAAAACAAACAAACTGATTTCTCGCGTCATCTTCTATCTTACCTTAAGGGCCGTGTTTTTGCAGCTATTACATAAAAACCTTTTTTTGGTCAAAATATATCAAATATTGCTCCAGTATAAACATAGAGTTTAACTTTCTCCACATGGTGATATCAACAGTTGTTGAATATCTGTCAAGGGTGTCGTGGAATTTAGTGACAACTTTTTCTCTTCATTTAAAAAGTTTCTCCCTTTCAAGCCCAAATTAACTAAAGTACGTTGTAAAAACATTTTTTAGAAATTAATTTTAAAATCTGTGTAAAGCTTAAAAGATTTTTTTTAAGATAACGATTTGTTAAATGTTTTTAATATGCAGTCATTTAGCTTCATCGGGCGTTGGTATTTTTAAAAGATAAAAATAATATAAACATCAAATCTCGAATACAGAATAGTATGGACATTTTATATTTAATCTTTTTGCATCTCACATTTTTGTGCTACATTTATGTGATCAATGTTCCTTAATTAATTACTATCATTAATAATCTTCCTGGGACTCTGCGGACAACGCGATAGACCTCCACGGACCACCAATGGTCCGAGAACCACATTTTGAGATCCAAGCGCTAAGGATGAGAAGAGTATTTTGGAGAAAGTACAGCCACGTTCGCGTGTATTTGAGAGTGGGAGAACCACAGTGCTAACTGATAAGTCATACTGGAAATATCACCCTCATGACACCCGGATAAAATTTGAATCCCCAACTTCCAGTTCAACGGTGACCTAATACAATACATATCTAACGCCGCCTCACTGTGGATTCACAAGCTCGCCGGGCGCAGAGAAGAAACGTGATCACGTGACAAACTCTAAGCCAATCACAAGGTTTCCACCTAATCGCAGCGAGCTGATCCTCTAAAGTTCAATTCATCTCTAATTTTTCCGCTCTGCTTGAGATGTTCGGCACAGGAGAACCAATAAAATCTCAGAACCAACCATATCACTATAAAATAAAATATGTTGCTACTCAGCTGTTTTAAGTTAGCGTAGCAATACATCATGGGTTAACATAGAGCGTATGAATTACTGCGCCACTGAGGCAGATTCTGCTTTCTATTTTCGGCGAATGTGTGGATCAAACTTTAGTCCACTTAGCAGCACTGGTGCAGGTACAGTAGCCCCATGGCTTCTTTGGTGCTGACTGACAGTTCACAGCTGACATCTAAAAGCTTTGGAAAGTTACCAGACCAAATTATGCATCCCTACGCCGAACCATATGATCTGCAAAACCATGTGTTTAGCAGCTGTCACTTCTTACAGTCAAAATGTAGGTATATACCTAAATGTCGACTGTCAGAAGTCAGCTGTGAGCTGTCAGTCAGCACCAAAGAAGTCACGGGGCTACTGTATGTGACTTTAAGGTCAAACTATCGAGCTGCACTTGACCTGTGTTGTTATCCATTGTGGTTTCACCATAATCTCTTTACGATGTCAACATTTTGCACGAAAAAATACATATATAGTTTCTCTTATAAATATTATGTATTTGAATATAAGTAAGTCGTAGGCAAATGTGGTTTAAGAAACAATGTTTCAAAAGACTCCTCCTTTGGTATCCAAACTATACTATTCCTTGGATTAGATTTTACAAAGTTGATTTGAGGGTTTTCTGGAGCTCGTCTCACCCTAAAGATAAAATTTTAGGCTCGTAAGACCATAGAGAAAGGGATAATACTGTATATTATTATACTAGTACAATGGTATACTTATTTCACTATGTTAGGGGTCGTCCATAAAACACGTAACATTTTGAAGAGGGGGCCTCTAATTTTACATGGGGGGGAAATGGGGTGCATCAAAGTGTTTCGGAGCACAGATCTTATACTCAATTTCTAATGTTCAAAAATAATATTATTGTTAATGTGTTCATCTTTGATAAACATACTTATAGATAACTTCCAAATATCTGTGGCGTTGAAAATTCAAGCTTAGCACTTACTTTTTGTCTATTAATATTTCGAATGTGCTTAGGTGTTATTGTCTGACCGAGACTACGAATGCCAAGCACATTGAAAAACACATATTTTAATGTGCGTGACAGTGACATATTTATACTCACCGCACTTGTTTAAATTTGTCCAATCTACTGACCCCTCACGTGCTTTAAGTTGGATAACAGCTGTCAGTCGAAGCAACCTCAATTAATAATTATAGTTGAGTTTGAGTATAATTTAGATTCATACTTCTTATTATTTTACATAGGTCTTGAATAATTGCTTGTGTTTGAACAAATACAAAAACAATTTCTTCAAAAAAGGAGACTTGTTCATTTCTTGCGTATGAAAAGCGATACCCAGAAAAAAACAACAGTGGAAGAGTCTCAAAAAGATGTAGTGAAATGGAAAGAAGCAAAAGTACAGAATTTATCTTAAGATAAGTTTGAAGAGTTCATCAATAGTGTTATTTCTTCTTCGTATCAGCAGCATGTTATGAAAAGTAAAGTTTCAAATCTCATTAATTATTTTAAAAGGTAGGTGAATTAAAGCCTATACCTTTTCCATTCTGATAAATCATCGTGTATATATATGCAACTATTATACACCCACTACGGTGGCTGCATTGTCTAAATTGTCATTCTCTCAGTAGACTAGACGGCTTATATTGGGGAGATGAGATTCGATTTCGAGTCAGATCTACTGAGGGTTGCTTTTCTTAAATGGTTTACCACTCTCCCTCCATGCAAATGCTGGTAGGTTTTCTATAAAATTCCCATTTTTAGTATACTTTTGTAGTGTGCTATATTCAAATTGTAGCTATTCTGATTAGTTTTTTATTTTATTTATCTAATGGAGTAGAAATTAAGACGGTAGAATTTTAGAGGTAATCTACCCTCATTAACGTGGAGAGAGAATATCTTGGTATTGATAAGTTAACTAAAGTGAAACTGTAGATTAATCCAAACGATAATTTAGAAAAGTTGTGTGTCTGGAATTGTTTGGATAGCTCTCTATTTGATGTTAATATGACTATCAAAAAAATCCACAATATAAAGAAAGATGTCTTCTCCCAGTGTCAAGCATGGTATGTGGGTACATCATCATCATGTGGCGCCATTACAGAAAAGGGCCATCCTAGTCGGCACATAGTAGTGCCTTCTTTCTCTTACTCAGATCACAAACCTGACATCCATAATATAGCAGAGGTTTTCCCTCATGAACCTGACGGATTTGAGCTCGACGTCTTTATATCTGTGTAAATAATAATAATACTCTCTGAACTAATTTATAATCAGGATTTAAAATGGATTTTAATAAGTATGAAATCTGAATCCTTCGTTTAGTATCACAAAAACATCCCTATCAAAAAATGGCATTCATTCTTGGTGAGATAAGTTACGTAGCACAGTTTGGAGGGGGGTGGGGGGCTAGGCAAAATGTCTACATGGTGTTAGATGGGGGGTTTAAAAAGGTAATAAGAAAGCGTTACGTGGCTTATGGACGACCCCTAAGATGCGGTGTTAAAATAAACAAAAAAACACATCTTAGGTCAGCAATAAAGCTCAAACCAAACCTCAAATCTGTAATTTTTTTTTTAAAAAAAAAGCCTTTGAATTGAAACCACTGAACATTGATACTATTTAACCATATTTTACAAGATACAGCAAAATTAAAAATTAAAACAATTGAAAAACTATTTAACAAGCCCACACCCCCTTTAGTGGCCACTTGGTCTAAGGTTCTACTCTCGCAGTAGACTAGACTACCGATGACATCGAAATCGAGGTTCGAATCTCGGTCAAGTGTACAAGGAGTAGTTTTTCCAAATTTGTTCGTTCAACGATTTGTTTTCCACTTTCTGGACACAAATTCGGGTACACTCCCTCTAAATATAACCTTTCTAATCCCTAAAACCACTAGAGTAATTAGTACATAGGCTAAGTGAATAATCCAACCGGGTAATAAGTTTAAAAAAAGTCTCATTTCACGGTTTCCAAGTTGAGAACGCACAAAGCTTGTCGCCCACCGCGCTGCCGAGAAGAAATTTCCTTTGTCTACTTCTTATATCAAATGGTGCAACATTCACTACAGTGCGCCACGACGCCTCACGACGCGCAGGAGTGGCTTGTGGAATTTCCATGCCAGAAGTCTCGAGTTTTCTAGAGAATACTATTTTACTTTCGCCGTGCCGTGCCTGTATTTTGTGTTTGAGGGTAGATGGAAGGAACTACAGGGGAAATGAGATTTTGTTTCATTACGACACTATTCGTGATTCGGGTGAATTGGCCGGCATGCCTCGCACTACAACTTGTGTTCATTTTCTTTGTAAGCCGTGAGTGTTTTGTCTACTATTTCATTTATTTGAGGTATTTAACGTGTACTGTCTGAACCTACGGATAATATATCAGCACATGACTTATAAACTAACTCAAATCCAGTAGAGTCACAACATCCAGGGTCATTAATTCATCACTGTGAAAGTGGAAACCTACATTTCATCAATGAAACATCTTTCGGACATGTTGGGAATCGAACCCTTATTAGACAGACACGCCACCGACTGACCTAAGGTGTCGGAGCTGTGTCATTTATTCTTACTGTTCATTTTGGTAAGTAACTCAACCACATCCCCATCAAATAGCACGTTTCTATTGTGTTTTCCCTTATAGATTTAATTAATTAAAAATAAAGGAGTAACGTGGTAATCAAAAACAAATATTTTATATAACATTTTGATAATATGAAAATGACACAACAAACTTTTTTTCGTGAAATTTTTCAGATAAACTAAAGAAACATTACGGAGGGACTGCATTTCCACTCACTGTGAGCGACTAGCTTAAAACCTAACTTCAAAGCGATTTATAGTTTGGTGTGTAATCGTGTATCAAATATTCTGGCTAATTAGTCGTAAGATATGTTCCTAAACTACTTCCCATTTTTCTACACTAATATTATAAAGAGGAAAGATTTGATTCTTTGTTTGTAATGGATAAACTCAAAAACTATTGGACCGATTTTAAAAATCCTTTCACCAATTTAGAGCTACATTATCAGCGAGAGTAGCATAGGCTATATTTTATTTTGAAAATTTAATTTTTTTTTTTGAAAATTTAATTTATTTCTCATAAAAATGTCGATAGTCACTCATATTTTATGGTATAGTCTATGATGATTCTCCAATATGTGTGTTGAAAATAATAATGCGGGGGGGGGGGGGGGGGGGGGG
>CABFVX010007807.1:17639-28409 GCA_902151425.1 Timema shepardi
GAGGGGTAAGGGTCTAATCCTTCATAAGTATAATGATAACGTTTTAAGAAACATTAGTATTAAAATTAAGAAGACATTTATTCTTCAACGAAAACATTTCATATAGGGAGGTTTATTTTTGGTTTTCTTAAACCCATATTCGTAGTTAAATGGGTATTCAGGGGACACAATCGACTTGCCGTTAACGCGACGTAAAGAAACATAATATGTGATCAGGATTCACTTTGTAATAAAAAAAACTCCATGCTGGGAGCCCATAAGTGAGCTAAGCCGACCGAACGCCCTTCGCCATTAGCGATAATAGTGCCACCATTTTCAGATAGAGGGTATCATGTGGTCAGCACAACGAATCTTTCATAAGCCGTTAATATCAGTTTTCTAACCCAAGGCTGCTATTTATTTATTCAAGTAGCTCCTCATTTGTCCTCACAAGGCTGAGTTTGACAGCGTTCCAGACCAACTGCTTCACAGATATATTTTGAGGGCGTTGGTGATCGAAACCGGTACCTCTGAATCTGTAGCCAGAAAATTTGACCACTAGATCAAAGAGGGGGTCTACTTTATATAAATGATAACCTAAAAAAAAAATGAGCAAAAATATTTAGTGGAGTAGGATTGTTAGGAAGCGAATTGTTTCCCAAAATATAACTTGGAACTATTAAGACTAATTAGTCTTCAAGTACTTGCAATAGAAACACACTCTAGCTACAAAATAGAGCGTAGGAAGAGGCCTTGACGCTTTACTGTCCATGAGATGCTAACTATTATACCATAAACAAACAATTGAGTTACAAAATAGCCTTGTTGATTACCCGCAACATGATTGGCTGGTCGGCGGGACAAGCGGTACATTTGCCGTAACGTAACGCAACGTGAAATATTTCCATTTAGACAGTTACTACGTTAAGTTAATGACGCGTACACGTTGCTTTAATTA
Organism: Timema shepardi; assembly: GCA_902151425.1. NCBI lineage: Eukaryota > Metazoa > Arthropoda > Insecta > Phasmatodea > Timematidae > Timema > Timema shepardi. The sequence goes on from CABFVX010007807.1 coordinate 18,577, forward strand.
TTTTGCGGTGGTAACCATTTAGAAAACATGAGGAGAAGCTCTACGTTACGCCAACCTTACAATACGTTACGTTATATATTAAGTGAAGTTAAAGTTTATCATGATCTCGGCACTAGAATGGTTTCAGGGATTCTGATTAGGTTCAAGTTGGGATTAACTAAGACATAGTTATTAAATGTCTTAGTTTAATTCTGACCGCCTCTGTGGTCTAGTGGTCGGAGTAACTGGATACTGAACTAGAAGTCCCGGGTTCGATCCTCGGTGCTTCCAGAATTTGAGCCAGTTTCATAGTCAAATTTAGTACGCCTCAAGTGCGACGCTACACTAAATACAAGACGACACCTACCTAAACTCGAATGGGATGGGCCGTTCTCGCATAGGAAACTGGCCCATTCCATTCTGGTTCAGGTAGGTGTCGTCTTGTACTTAGTGTAGCACCGCACTTGAGGCGTACTAAATTTGACTATGAAACTGGCCCTTAATCTGTAAAGAAGTGGGTCTGGAAAACGGTCAACCCAACCTCGTGAGGACAAATGAAGAGCTACTTGAGTGAAGGATTAACAGCTACGATCTAGAAAGCTGAGGTTTAACGGCTGGAGGATTCGTAGTACTGATCACATGACACCCTCTATCCCCGAATGTTTACACTATCTTTGCCAACAGGCGGCGGCCGGTAACGTTCGCATGTGGGCTGACGTTATTGAGTTATTATCATCATTATTATTGTTATTATTTTGATAGCAGCTTTTTCATCAGGCGTCAATACTTAAAAAAGTTTTATTTATTTCTAGACTGCTGTGGATGGGGACAACGAGGTTCAGATATCGTTCGGGTGAACTGATGGTGGTTTTCTTAAATGGTTTTGCACTCTCCCTCTATACAAATGCGGGTTCACTTCCTCTAGATTCAACCCTCAACATTTCTAATCCATTATCGTAATTAGTACTTAAACCCACCTCGGTGGCGTAGTTGGCTAACGCGCTCGTCGTGTTGAGCTCGACTGCTGAGGACGGGGAGATCGAGGTTCGAATCTCGGTCGGGATCCCAATTCCTAATCCATTAGCGTAATTAGTACTTAAAGCGTATAACCCGAACGGGTAGTAAGACGTGGTGCTAAATATTATTATAATTAGTACTTAAGCGTATAAACCGAATGGGTAGTAAGACGCGGTGCTGAGTATTATTATTATTTATTGTTAAATATCAAGTCTAGTAAATAATAAGAAATGAGTGGACGGGTAAGTTATAGTAGCAACTAATAATACATTTGGTGACGTTATCAACAGCATCTAGTACGTCATGCTACCAGTAGGACGCGGATGATATGCCTGAGTTTCCCCCTTTGAGTAAAGTAAAATAGCTCAATATTAAAGGTTGTTCAACACATGTAATTTTTCTAATAACAATTTTTTTCATTTTTTTTATCAAGTCTTAGTATCCATTTGTGCTATCCGACTATTTACACTAATAAGGTGGAGATGATGTAGAAGAAATGAACCCAATTTACGTGAAAACCCTATCTTTTTAATAACATCTACAGTAATATATAATAGAATATAAATGTGTAATAACTAATTAAATTATTATAATTAACCAATTATAAAAACTATAAGAACGTATTCAATTTTAGAGGACTTGGGTTAAAATACTCACCTCAGGTCCCCAAGTTTGTGTGTTCAAACCTAGCTGGGGTTGACGGATTTTTCTTAAGCGATAAAAATCCGTAGCACAATTTCCTTTGGTGGGGAATTAAGGCCGTCGGTCCTATGTCGATTGTAGCATGTGAAAGACCCCTTGAAGTTACTTGGAAACATATTTCCTTGCAAAATTGGTAAACCCTTTCGCCCTCTCACATTAAATAAAATTTCTACCAGATGGTGCAGGCAGAAATAACCAGCTGGATGGATAAAAATCACATCAGACCAAACTTCTGGTTGGTGACTTCTTCAGAATAAGAATACCTAATCATGATGATAAGTTTCATTAATCCATTTTAAAATTCAAAAATCTATGTGGGTACGAGAATGAATATCTGCACAAATTTTCACCCTAGTGGGTAAGCGAGCAACTAACAAGACTGATAATGTTGAATCAAACAAAGGCTTGTCAGAATCAAACCGATTCCAATTTCGTTGTCAAACACAGAATCCCACCATTATGCGATTTCTTGGTCGAGTGTCATCCCTTATCTAATTTCCTAATCAATCGACCTTGAAACAGGCTATTTACTAAGTAGATTACACTTAACTCAGTACGAAGTGCTTGAGTATATTAAGCTAAGGATTATGGGTTTGATTCCCGACAAAGTTGAGACATTGATAATCGGTGATATTGAAGTTCTCCTTGATGAGATAATAGAATTGAAAGGCTATATACCCTAATATTCGTCTAGGAATAAGTGAAGCCATTTAGGGGAAAACCCTCATTATATCGAATTGGAACTGCTTTGTGATTGTATCGATTCTAGAGTTAAATCAGTTCGCCAGCAATTCACCGAGAGTGGTTGTTTCAAGAAATGTTTGTTAAATGTCTCTCAATGAAAATAAAAGCCATTTCTAGCCTTGCATCACTAAAAAAAAAGAGTCACGTTGTCTTCACACCAACTGCAATGTATTTTATGTGTGGTTTCTTGTTTTTGTGGACGGGTCTGTGCCACATGTGTTCTTCTTTCAAGCAGCTGCATACTGAAGCCCGCATCCACGTACACACCAGTATAGGACCAGATCTTCAAGGTTGATGCAATTTCTCTTAAGAGAGGAGAGCTTACACACACCTAGAGATGGTGATTTTCCCTTTAGATATACCTATATATTTATCATTTTATGTAAACCATGTGCAACGCTAAGATGTATCGATCAAATTGTATCATGATATCGATTGTGTCCGATATATTGAGTTGCATTAGTCGGGGTGAACTGGAATGGTGGTATTAAGGTGGGGGTGTAGATAACTTGAGAAAAGGGGGCGGTTTTTTTAGTTTTCATAGCAAAACTTTTTTAGCAAAAAATAAATAAATATTGCTTCAGTAGGAACATAAGAGTTTAATTTTCTTTACATGATGACCTCAACAATTTTTGAATATGTCATGGGCATAGAGGCATTAGATGACACACTTTTTAAACGAAGAGAAAAAGTTGTCATTAAATTCCAGGACACCCTTGAAAGATATTAAAGAACTCTTGATATCAAACTTTGTTTCTACTTAAGCAATATTTGATTTATTTTGACGAAAAAAATAATTTGATATAACAAAACTACAAAAATACTACTCTTAACTAGTGTCAAATCAAGCCTTCGGTTAGCTAAAATTCGGGTTTATTTAACATAAGATTTATAAAAAGAGCATTTAATTAATTTAACATCCATTGTTCTTTTAACATGAATAAAATAGTAATTTATTGCATTATTTATATTGTATAATAAATAGTAATGTATCTTCTTTCATACTATTCTACACTTACATTAACTTTGGATTTGTTTAGATTCCCTCCTCTGTTTTCGTATTATCCGAAATTTCAGCTATTTGATAACCAGTCGCCTTAGCTCAGTGTGTATCGTGTCTGTCTACTGAGTTAAGGGTCCTGAGCTCAACTCTCCGCATGACCGAAAATTTATCATTGATGAAATGTGGATCTATACTTTCACATTGATAAATTAACGGCCGATGACTAGATGCTGTGCATATCCCAGTATTACGTTAGATTATAGGGCATATGAGGTACAACAGGCCTACCAAGCCAGCAGTGGAAAAATTACGACTTGAATAAAAAACTAGCCCAGGCCAAAGACTGTAAACAGTAATGGTTGTAAATTAAAATATACATCACTTGTCGTTCCCATTTAATTCAGATAATTGTTGACTACTCATAGTTTTTTTAAATTGATATATCATTTCCATCGCCATACCCAACATATTTGCACTAATGTCGAGTACAGAGATAAGAGGAAGAGTCACATAAGAACAGGGTGTTATTCTGTGAGTGACAATAATTGGCTAGCGGGGCTACTACTACTACTACTACACCCCTTACAATCATCGGTCAACGAGTGGTCAGTGCGAGTCTTACAAACAGGCTTCCTCCACTTGCAAGACCGGTTCCTTACTTCCTAGACAAGCCCTGGGTGGAATAACCAGAGACAATGGACAGGGCCAGCCATAAGAATTATTCCGACACTTGCCGCCACACCCCATCCTAAGATCAACACTTGATATTTTAAAAGTAATTATGTTAAGTAAGCTTCAACATATCTGACCAATGACCATTAGTTTTAGATAGTATCATTAATAACAATTCATATATATATAAATTTTTTAGCACCACGTTTTTTTTACCCATTAGGGCTACTAGCGTATGTTCTATTTTAATTTAAATTTATGTGAGGTATTATGAATTGACTGATTATATCAGCACACGAGAATTTCTATGAGCGAGAACGAGATAACCTACCAATTTTGCTGGAAAAGGTATTTTCACAAACCTTCCAGAGTTCTTTTCCATGCCACAATCAACATGGGATCAACGGATTTACTTCCACTCTGAAGGAACAGATTTTTATCGTCCAAGAAAAATCCGTTGACTCCAGCTGGCTTTGAACCCACGAATATTGGGTCCTGAGGTGAGACCTTTACCCCAAGAACACCGGGGTTGACCTCATGTAAGCTATCTACTAATTACGCTAGTGTGTTAGAGATGAGGAATATTGAATTCAGAGGAAGTGTAAAAGCATTTGTGTGGAGAGAGGGTGGGAAACCATTTAGGAAAAATACACTTTCAGTACACCCGACCGGGACCGAAAGACGATCTCCCCGTCATCGGCAGTCTCGTCTATTGCAAGGGTAGCAACTTGGAGCATTTCAAGATATTTGCCAAAGCTCCACATTTTTTTTATTATGGCGTTCCTTTCCAATTCTCATTTGCGATACTTGGATCTTGATAATTAGTTTCGTTTATAGGACATGATAGCCTTTTACATGCTAAAACTTGTTTTAAAATCTAATAATCCAAAAAAAAACAATAAAATGTATAATTTATAAACACTGGAGCACATGTATTTCCTTAAAACAAGCAAAGCAAGATAAAAAAAACCCTAATCACTATAACACCGCCTTAAATCAACTTCCTTTTTCAGCTCATTAACTCTGAAAACAGGGATGCCCACAGGGTGGGGCCAGGGGGGGAAATCCCCCCCCCCTGAGATTCTGAGGCTGCATAAATATTAGAAGTTTGAAACATGTTTCTTAAGTTGTATCTTGTTTTCAAGAGATAAGGATTGCCTTAACAAAACGTATTTTGAGGTTTCAAATTAATAAATTCTCCCGGGTAAGGACCACCGAAACCTCCGTCGTACTGAGGGATGGATATTCCATATCACCCATACCCCCCAGTTTGCCACCCCCTTGGAGAAAAATTATGCGGGCACATTGGCCCGTAAGTATGGAAATATGACTTAACAAATGTTGCTAGTTATGTTATATCAAAGGATTTGGAGAAAGGCTGACAGGGAAGGCATGAAAGAAAACGTGTATTTCAAATCAAAATTAATCAAATTATTTTTCAATTTCCTACGTTTTCGCTACCCTTCAAAACTTGCCGCCCCGTGCAAATGCAGGTCCTGACCTTGAACCGGGAACGATTTGTGGTCTCCCGAACCCGTTTCGGTGTTCGAATGATCTACTCTTAAGGCGTCACTCTCACAATAGATTAGACTGCCGATGACGGGGAGATTAAAGTTCGAATCCGGGTTGGATGTACTGAGAGTGGCTTTTTCTAAAATTATTTTACACTCTTCCTCTCCGAAAATGAGGGTAAACCACCTATAATTTCAACCTTCTTCATCTTTAACACATTTAGCGTAATGTAATGATGATTCGTGTCCAAACGTTGCGGAAACCTCTTCTGTGACGTCCGAACCCGACGCTGTGGATACCGGCCTATTGTTCTTTCATGTCACCACTTTGGAAAGCCATTTTTGTGACTTCTTGATCTCAACGTCATCCAGGATTATTATGTATTAAAATTATATGCTACTTTTGGGTGACAATATTATAAGACAGGATTATGATCCATATATCATGATGGATTAAATAGCAAGGCTATTATATTTGTTACCCGCCTCGGTGGCGTAGTTGGCTAACGCGCTTGTCGTGTTGAGCTCGACCACCGAGGACAGGGGGATCGAGGTTCGAATCTCGGTCGGGTGAACTGGGGGTGGTTTTTCCTAGATGGGTTTCCACCCTTCCTCCACGCAAATGCGGGTTCACTTCCTCTAATTCAACCTTCCCAATTCCTAATCCATTAGCGTAATTAGTACTTAAAGCGTAATAACCCGAACGGGTAGTAAGACGTGGTGCTAAATAATAATAATATATTTGTTAGCTATGGTTATAGCAACATCTAAATATCAAGTTCTTTAAATTGAAAAATGACACCTGGACACGGTAATTGAACCTGACACCTTTGGCGTAGTACGCCAATGCTCTAACCATTGAGCTATCCAGGAATCGTCCCGTGCCCAGGTTCATTCTTCACTCATATTTTAAGGCAGAATCTGTGATGGACGTGCGGAAATTGACAGCTAGAGGAAGTGATTAGTAAGGACTGGACCTCGGAACACCCCCTAGGCTATCAATTGACCTACTTTTCACATCCAGTTGATTTACCGTTATTCCCCCGCCCACATCCTGGGATTGTCGGTGGTGTGTCATCCCCTTTCCTCAAGACCATGCCACCGAACCAACATCCCGGTATCATTAGATGGGGGGAGGGGGGGACCACATCACAATGTATCCTACCCACTGGCCATGGCTCATGGGTTTAGCCCTATTGGGCATTTGATTGATATGTGTGCTCATTATATTTTAATGTGTGCCCCAGCACCAATAGATTTTGGCCCATTAGATTTTAATCTGTGCTTACTAGTTTTTAATGTGTGTCCAGTAGTTGTTAATGTGTGCCCCAGGGTTTTGGGTGGGGAAGCGTGTGGTCTCAGGCATTGGGCACTCCTCCCGTGACGTGTCGACAATTCTGTTTAATCTAGGCAGTGTCGGGCGGAGGGTTAAACCCGGGAAATTTCCCACCCCATGGGGCAGTGACCATAGTTAAACAATTAGTGTTTGGAGCTCACCCCTTGGAGTCCACAGACTGAGAGCAGTGGCGCACATAATGTTGTCAATTCGGAGTCTGATTACTAATGAGTGATGAAACTATCGAGACCACAACCTTGGCATGTGACATTGCCTAGGCAGTAGGGCACACAGATCCTCCCCTCCAAGTTCAAAGAGAGAATTTACGGCTATTTTCCCGGGGTCCCAGGGCATTCATTACTCGCTGATGATTATACTAAACATGTTCAATAAGGAAAATACTGGCTAGCTCGCTAATTATCACGCAGCGTATACATCCTGAAGACACGGATCTTTGTGGTAATGTTACCATAATACCCCTGCTACAGTCAGCAGAAAAAATGTAGCCTCAGCCACCGATACAGTCGTGCCAAAAAAGTAGCCTCTACGCCCGACCTCCACCACCATCACTAGATGAGCTACACGCGATGTTATGTACAAATTGATACGGAAAATTAATGTAGTTTATTTGTAAATCACAATCTATAACTTTTAATCTCAAAAGTTCCAATGTAAGTATTCTTGTTAAATGTAAGTACAATCTTAAAAGCTAGTTTACAACCGTCTCTAAGCAACTATTAAACAAATGCTTTCCAAAGCCAACTTGAGTTCTGTCTCTAACACGCACCTTTTATGGCTAAACGTCTATAGGGGGGTGGGGGTAGGGATTATTAAAAACTTCTATATAAGGGGGAGAAGGTTAGGGATAATTAAAAAATGTCCCAGCATTTTACCTGGAGAGAAAACTACCAACAGGACCCACCAAGTAATAATATCTACTTAAATCCTGACAAGTTAGTTTGCTTGTTGGAAGAGTATAAAAATTAATTCACTAATAAAGTGTTATCTTTGCTGATTATGAGGTAATAGAAATGATCCCAAACAAATTAAATATATTCATAGGTCAAGTCAGTGATTGATAGATACTGATGGATGAAAAAGGACTCATAGGTCAAGTCATATGATCTGTAGACGCTCAATCATGTCTGCTCTTCCTAGCAGAATCATACTATGAGAAAGTAAAAAGGAACTAATTTTGAGGTTTAAATAGCAAATTCACGTACAAGATCTAACTTAATTCTTATTTAACAACTGTACCTGTTGTTATGGTAGAATACAAGCCTAGTCGTAAATTCCAGGATATTCAAATACTGGTAAGGAGTAGCATCCTACATATGACAAGTTAGCTTGTCTGTTGGAAGCGTATCAAATTTACTTCACTAATAAAGTGTTATCTTTGCTGATCATGAGTTAATATAAATGACAAACAAAGAAGTTTTCTTTTTAAATATGGTCTCAAATATATTTTGTTGACATAATAATATGTAATTTCAAATACAATTTATTGCTTTAAAACAATCAGTTAATGCTATAGACTTGTGTTGTAGGGAGAGGGTAGCAAAATTAATTTAATAAACATGTCAAGCTAAAACTAGTTTTATTTTCAGAAATATTCTTACGGTCAAGTCAAAAAAACAAATTGATCCATAAATATGACTAAGAACTTCTTCACTTGCCACGTGATCTAAGGCGTTATTACCACGTACGAGTCTGGCTCATGAACCCGGCTCGGCTCGGTTTCATATTACCCAAACTCGTACGTGAGCGGGCACCTTAAGTGTTGCATTAGACTGGAATGATCATGACGGGGAGATTGGGGTTCAAATATCGGTCGGGTGCACCGAGAAGGTTTTTTTTCTAAATGGTTCTCCTCTACCCCTCTAGGCAGATGCGTGTAAAATTCCTTTGAATTCAACTTTCATCATCCTTATCATACCTAACCCGAACGGATAATGAAATGAGGTGAGAAAGTAATTAAAAATATTATGTAGAAGTTGAACCACCTGCAGTATTCGACAGCCTGACCTTATTTTTACACCCAGATCTTAAGTATTCTTTTTAGTAGGTGCATAGGATTGGAAAATGAGAGATTAAAAAAAAAGAGTCATTTAAACAGGTTTTTCTCAGCTCCAAGAAAAATAATAATTTTTCATTTCGTGTCGTTTGAAAGACTCCTTTGGAATGCACCGAAGATTGTCTAGTTATTGTAGGGTCCTAATGAGATGATTTTACACTTTAGGGGATGCATCAATGGAAAGTGAAAATTATTTTAAAAGTATGAAGACTGTTAAGTAATCGTAAATCACTCCCAAATATACAACTCATTTATTACTAACCACGAATGAGTCTAACCTTGGATATTATAACTCCCTTTTACCCGGTTCAGTACTTTTCAAACTTTTTTTCAACTGTGAACAACTTTATAATCGTTCGATGCCCACATGGACCACCCACCTTAATAAACTATTTACCTGTCACTTGTTGAAGTAGGCAACTATCTAATGAAAGTGTTTATCAAACAGTGAAGACAACATATGTATGGAACCTTGTTTCATATGCACATTTACAACCAAATTTTCAAGGGAAGAACCTTATCTGATAGCTAAAAACAATACTAAATCTACTATCAATTCAAGTCATATGACCTGTCATTTTTTATATATATTATTTATTATTATTATTATTATAATTATTATTAGCCCCGCGTATTACTACCCGTTCGGGTTATACGCACTTACGCTAATGTGTAATGGTAGGGTGATTGTGAGATGAAATGGAAGACGTACAGCTTAACGTGGAATCCGAACCACGGTGGAGGCCTGGCATTCCCCACATTCACAAGATGTCTTGTCAGAGGTGAAGGAAGGGT
>CABFVX010007808.1:0-21842 GCA_902151425.1 Timema shepardi
CATCAAGCGGGGCATTACAGGCCCGGCATCAAGCGGGGCATTACAGGCCCGGCATCAAGCGGGGCATTACAAGCCCGGCATCAAGAGGGGCATTACAAACCCGGCATCAAGCGGGGCATTACAAACCCGGCATCAAGTGGGGCATTACAAGCCCGGCATCAAGTGGGGCATTACCGTGTGTGGGGAACTTAAAAGCTATGGGTGGAATATTTGAAGTTTACATAGGAATATTTTTTTATGGCAAAAAATAAAAGAATAATATTGCTTCAGTGGATATGTTTAGTTTTATACATATAGTAATCTAAACCGTTCTTGACTGTTGCTCGTGGGCATCCTGATATTTGACGAACACTTTTAAAACAAAGAAAGAAAAATATAAAATCTCAGAATGTCTATGGAAAATATAAAAAAAAACTTATGATTTGTATGAAATTAAAATAAACATATCTACTGGAATACTATTGTGACAGTAATTTTGAGCTCAGCAATAGATTGGCATATTTTATGTTGATATAAAATAATAATTGATTTAAAATATATTTTTCATCTCCACGTTTTACTAACTATTAGGGCTATACGCTCAAAATAATAACAAATACTATATAGATATACAAGGTATGTATTAGAATAAGTTAAATTATGATATATATATATGTTTTTTTTTTCTATTATTAACAATACTGCAATGTATATTGATAAATTAATACTGTAGTTACACTAAGTTCAGTTAAAATAAAATGTTATAACAGAAGAACTATTAGGGTGGTCCAGGATGTATTTCAGAGTCATTTTAGCTTCTCCATATTGGAGTCCGGAGGTCGCCGAGCAGGTTTGAAAGAGAGTTTTCAAAAGGGTTTTGTGTTTGGCTGTACAAAGCAAAGAATACTTCTAAACAAGGGTGATCTAAGCATGGGAGTGTTTAGATGTCAAAATAACATCATCAGAGGTTATAAAAGACCCAAGGAGAGGCCTGTTTTGGCTGTTCTGGTTGGCCCTCTAAGAAGGGCAGGCGCTCCAATAGAAATGTAGTGTCGTGTGATAGCTCAACGCTTTTATTTATATTGATTTAGTCTTAATAACTGATCAATATGTAATAATTAATTATTATTATACTTAGCACCACGTCTTACTACCCGTTCGGGTTATACGCACTTACGCTAATGTGTAATGGTAGGGTGATTGTGAGATGAAATGGAGGACCTACAGTTTAACGTGGAATCCGAACCACGGTGGAGGCCTAGCATTCCCCACATTCACAAGATGTCTTGTCAGAGGTGAAGGAAGGGTTTGGTGTAATAATTAAACACAGTGCAATACAAATCCGCTATATGATCATATTCAATTTAATTTGTATTGAACTTCCAGTAAAGTAACCCAAATTCTCGTAATGGCAGTAAATTTACTAAACAATAGCGACGTAGTACTTACTAATGTAAACGGAGTGTTACAATATTTTATTTATGGTGTCTCAAAATATTTTTTTTTGTTAAAACAAACTACAAGAGTACTGGCCTTGTAACTTGCCATTTAGGAGAGGCATAGACAGACAAAACACGTATTGGGAGGTAGTCCCTAACAGTAGTAGGCCATACTTCGCACAATTTCACGGTCAGTTTCAACAGTTAATAACCCCCCATCCTCCAACAACCTATCTTTACTGGACCATATCAACACACACACACACATATACACTACCTTCTCCCAGGAGTCAAGCAACCTCGCTATTACATTACCAGGAAAACTCCCTGTGTAATATTTCACAGAATTAATATTCATGATAACAAAAAGCAATCAACGGTTTCAGTAATTAAGCTATGAGCTCCAGTGTCTACGATACAAACAATCCTAGTTGCCCTTTAGGGGCCTTTCCATCCCCCCCCCTATTGCCCCCCCTCTGCTGACTCCCGACTACAGCTAACGCAATATAGTCATCACATTAACCTCCCGGATTGGAAAACAAAACAAGAGTTGCCAGCACAAAATAACAAAGCTGAAGTGTGTGTTTCTATTCAAACCATTTAACTTTCATTATTCCAGTGTTAATAGCTAATTAATCTCGCAAAAACTGAGTAATAAATGTGGCTGCGAGTTTTGAGGTGAGTTGGTTTTGATTTGGGGTTATTTAGATTAATGAGTTGTGCTTTGTAGCTTTAAAACAACAAAAAAAGGCACACACTAGATGAAAGAAAAAAAGATTAACACCATCTCTTCAATCAAGCGTGTACACGTCCAGTTAAATTTTCATAGAATGGTTATTTTAAAAAAAAATGTGTCCAGCACTGATAACATTAATTTATTATACCATGCTTCAGATTACAGGGAGATATATAAATAAGTTAAAGTAAATCTAGCAGCTTTTTTCTAGCTGTCAGATATGTATATTTGTAAGAAAATTGGCGTATAAATCATTCGACCTAAATTCATAGAATGATCCTGTCCAATTTGGTTAAAATTGATCCACGCATTTGTCATTAATAACGAAACAAATAGACGTATGAAATGCCAAAAGGTTAAGTTAAAACAAGACCTCTGCTCCTGTTGGTCAATTACCTATTTTAATAAACTATTGGTATTTTATAAAACTTGTAGGTGTTTTATATCTAATATTCTAACAAATTAATGTCTTAAAATAAAGTATTCATTGCAATAACGGCATGTTCTGTAATACTTAATTATTTTTTATTTATCTTAGCACCACGTCTTACTACCCATTCAGATAATACGCCTAATGTATTAATTACACTAATGTTTTAGGGATTAAGAAGGTTTAATTGGGAGGAAGTTCACCAGAATTGGCGTGGAAGGAGAGTGGAAAACTATTTATGAAAAAAACCCACCCTCAGTGCACCCAACCGGGATCGAACCCTGACTTTCCCGTCTTTGACAGGCTAATCTAACACGGGACCGTTAGACGACGCGTCCACTGAAGCGGATAATTAGTAATCAATAATTATTGTTATAATTTTAATGAAAATAGTTTAGAAAAGTTCAGTGTTAATGAGACTTACAGTAGCCCCATGGCTTCTTTGGTGCTGACTGACACCTCACAGCTGACTTCTAAAAGCCAACATTTAGGTATATACCTAAATTTTGGCTGTCAAGAGCGACAGCTGCTAAACACATGTTTTTGCAGATAATATGGTTTGGCGTAGGGATACATAATTTGTTCGGGTAACTTTTCAAAGCTGTCAGTCAACACCAAATAAGCCATGGGGCTACTGTAGCTGCACTTTATTTTCAAGTAATTCTTGAGAGTATAAAATTTGAGAAAAGTTGCATTTGTGTACATTAAATTTAATCCTATTATCAAACGAGTGTTTCGGCAACTTAAATAGGCCATGCTAATTTTTATAATGTCCAACACATTAACTCCACGGAGGGTCTGTCTAGGGAGCTAAGGCTGCTGAATTATATTCCTGACACGGACGAGAAAAAAACAACTGATTAAATTTCGTTTTCCATTTCCCAGGGAAGAACGAGCTCTTGTTAACTAGTTGTTGTTTGTGTTCTAGAACTAGGTTAGTTTGTGCGTCGTGTAATGATGTATTCGATTGGTTTATATCAAATTGCACATTATATATCCTTAATTATAAAAATGGTTGTGATAGTTCACTACAGCAATAATGTAGGCCTATTTACCCGCATCGGTGGTTGTTATGATTCAACGCATCATGACTGAATTAACGGCGACGGGTGGATTGAGGTTCGAATCACGGTCGGGTGTAATAAGGGAGTTTCTTACTAAATGGTTTACCACTCTTCTCCAAAGCAAATTCGGATACATTTCCTATAAACTTATGTATTTATTAATTTATGTGTATGTCCCAAATGGGTAATAGGACGCGACGAATAAAATAAAACTAAAAGTTGTTCTTAGTCCTGTGATTCTATTGAAATGAATTTCCCCCGCTTAAGTGGCCGTAACCCGCCTCGGTGGCGTAGTTGGCTAACGCGCTAGTCGTGTTGGGCTCAACTGCTGAGGACGGGGAGATCGAGGTTCGAATCTCGGTCGGGTGAACTGGGGGTGGTTTCCCCCCAAACTGGTTTTTCACCCTCCCTCCACGCAAATATGGGTACACTTACTCTGAATATAGGCTCCCTATTCCCTATAACCAAGAGCGTAATTTGTCCATAAGAGTATATTATTATTTATTATTATTACCTCGTCTTACTACCCGTTCGGGGACCGAGGATTGAACCCCTGCCGCCAGCACAGAAGTCTGACCTCTTACCCCTAGACCACCCGGACTCCCAAAGTACTAATCACTCTAATGGATTAGGAATTGGGAAGGTTAAATTAGAGGAAGTGAACCCGAATTTGCGGGGAGGTAGAGTGGAAAACCATTTAGGAAAAACCACCCCCAGTTCACCCGACTGAGATTCGAACCTCGATCTCCCCATCCTCGGCGGTCGAGCTCAACACGACTAGCGCGTTAGCCAACTACGCCACCGAGGCGGGTCTCTGGTTGTATAACGTGGTGCTATAAAAGAACCCCATGTTTGTACTAACTACTGACCTTCCCTCCGTGTTGTTACCGTAGTTTCGACCTGTACAGCACATTTCTAGTTATTATTATTATTATTATTATTATTATTATTATTAGCACCACGTCTTACTACCAGTTCGGGTTATACGCACTTACGCTAATGTGTAATGGTAGGGTGGTTGTGAGATGAAATGGAGGACCTACAGTTTAACGTGGAATCCGAACCACGGTGGAGACCTGGCATTCCTCACATTCACAAGATGTCTTGTCAGAGGTGAGGGAAGGGTTTGGTAATCAGATAAATATGATTGTTATCTGCAAATGTAACTTTTGATAAATATAATAAACACCTTGAAAATAACAGCAATATGATGGTAAAATATTATAAATGTTGACCAAAAAAATGTCTTTGTAGTTAATAAAATTCCTCTCCTTACGAAATTGAACTCTAAAACTATCATGAAATAACCAGAGAAGTAGCTTATAATAAATATACAATCAAATAGTAATTGTTGTTTTGATCCTAGTCGTGTGAACAGTAAATGTTAATTGCAAACCACGAAAAAAAAAAATACTATCGGAACATTATATTTTGTGTTTTTAAATATGTAAAGTTTATTGCATACTTGAAATAATCAGGTGCGTTTTTTTAACTGTTAATAAACCCTTAGAATACATTTAATTAAAACCACTTCCTACATTTTCAAACAAAGCACTTAAGTTTGTAAAACATGAAAATCACTATTCAATACATTAAGGTAGAATGAAAGGAACCTTGAGAAAAGGTCAGTGTTTTTCCTGTTTTTTGGGGGGAACATTTTTCTGGTCAAAATAAATAAAATATTGCTCCAGTACAAATATAGAATTTACTTTTCTTCGTGTGTTGATATCAACAGTTCCTGAATATCTATCATTAGCGTGGTGGCGTTATCTAACAAACTTTTTAAATTAATAGAAAAAGTGGTCATTTAATTCCAGGAGGTGACCTGGCGGTCTAGGGGTAAGGTGTCAGACTACTATGCTGGTGGCCGGGGTTCAATCCTCGGTCCCGGCACAGATTTATCTGATTACCAAACCCTTCCTTCACCTCTGACAAGACATCTTGTGAATGTGAGGAATGCCAGGCCTCCACCGTGGTTCGGATTCCACGTTAAACTGTAGGTCCTCCATTTCATCTCACAATCACCCTACCATTACACATTAGCGTAAGTGCGTATAACCCGAACGGGTAGTAAGATGCGGTGCTAATAATAATAATAATAATAATAATAATAATAATAATAATAATATTCTTACCTTATGAATACACGAATAAAATAGAGCTAGTAACTTTTCTAGCCGTCAACTCAGTGACTTGGAATGCACCATCATTATTTACTACTACAGTAGCCCCATGGCTTCTTTGGTGCTGACTGACAGCTCAAAGCTGACTTTTGACAGTCAACATTTATGTATATACCTAAATGTTGACTGTCAGAAGTGACAGCTGCTAAACACATGTTTTTGCAGATCATATGGTTCGGCGTAGGGATACATAATTTGGTCTGGTAGATTTTTAAAGCTCTCAGTCAGCACCAAAGAAGCCATGGGGCTACTGTAGTTTCTGTAAAGAATGAACAACTAAAATATCGGCCGTGTGTACAAGGTGCGAGGGTTCCATGTTTGTTGAATGGAGCTGTACTGTGACGTGCCTGGGTAAGAAGATAAAGAATAAAAAGTTGTATCGTTGTTGGAAGTGGTATTATCCCAGCTTATTACGCTTGACTCAAGGCTCTGTTTGAGATCCTGCAATCTCAGACACAATTTGAGAGAAAAGAGTGTTTCTCAGCGTGGATACAGCTCCATTATTTGGGGTTGGCCGGTCACGATATACTTGAAATGTTTTGTGTAACGTTAATAAAATAATTTTGCTATGTTTTTATGGAGACTTTGGTTCTTTTCTTTTCGTTAAGTTGAAGGAATGCGAGGTAAGAGCGTGCATTCCATGTCAATAAACTCTGTGATACAGTCATCTCGGAATTGTAGATTTACACGAACACTATTGTACGTGGATCATTTCCGTTTAATTAATAATGAAGACAGAGAGTTAATAGAGGTCCCCAATACTGAACATATTTTAAATATTAAATTATATTTGAATAAGAACTGCATTGTTTTTGACCATTTTAGAATGGCTTCACAGCTAAGAATTGTGCACCAAACTTTATTCTCTCATAATAAGGACACACTGTAGTTATTAACAAGAAACTTGGTCGCTCCGTCCTCCATCGTGACCGCGGAAAATTTCGAGTAATCGTTCAAATACGAATGTACTGCACACACATTTCTGTCATATCGTAGGTGTTATCTTTGACCTTTTTACTCTCATACCTCGCGCGAGCTGGGAACAGAGTTGGATCTGCTATAATGCAGGTTAATTTTTTTTTTCAGTTTTTATTTCAAAATAACTTTTAGTCAAGGATAAATCAAATTTCGCCTAAGTAAATACATTTATTTTAATTTTCTACAAATATTGTTTTTAGCATTTCGTCATAGTAGCTGTTATGGGTTGTACGCATATGTAGCCTACTATTATTATTATTATTATTATTATTATTATTATTATTATTATTAGCACGTCTTACTACCCGTTCGGATTGTACGCACTTACGCTAATGTGTAATGGTAGGGGGATTGTGAGATGAAATGAAGGACCTACAGTTTAACGTGGAATCCGAACCACGGTGGAGGCCTGGCATTCCCCACATTCACAAGATGTCTTGTCAGAGGTGAAGGAAGGGTTTGGTAATCAGATAAATCTGTGCCGGGACCGAGGATTGAACCCCGGCCGCCAGCACAGAAGTCTGACACTTTACCCCTAGACCGCCAGGTCACCATGTAGCCTACTAAATACGCTAATGTGTTAAGGGCGAGGAAGGTTGGATTTAGCGAAGTGTGCTTGAATTTGCGTGAAGGGAGAGTATAAAACTGTTTAGAAAATAACTACCAAGTACCCCAACTGTAGTTCAATCTCCCTGTCATAGACAGTCCAATATATTGTAAGAGTGGCACCTTAGTCCAGGAATCTCAAACACGCGGCCCGATCAATGTTCCTGTGCGGCCCACTGGTTGCAATTTGTGGAAATATAAACAGCTGCAGTAGTTTGAGAACAGATTGTTTGTAGATAAGTATAATAGTGCATGTTACCAACACTGTGACGTATGAACGATTTAGTTTTGTGAGCTTAGTGTGTAGTGTAGACTAGTGTTCACTAACTTAGTTATGTGTAGATTAAATTTGTTTACTTATCCTGGATAATAAATTTGATTTTCTAAGCTAATACTACAAATTCTAGTAAATGGACAAAACAATCTTGTCTACTTTCATTGTTAATAAAAAAGTGGTCAGGGCTTTAAGCAGGGCTTTTCGACCATTTCATTTACATTATTGTTTGCTATGGTTTACTTTGGTATTCAATATTATTTATTGAAACACATAAATTCATTGTTCATTTAATAGGCTTGCAAGTGTCCATCAGTTATAATATTCAATAACATTTGAGTTGTTTATTTATATTTAATTCTACAAAATTTCCCCCCCCCCCCTCCCTCAAGTTTATAAGTGTTTTCATTGTCAGTATGCTGAGAAAACATGCTAATTATATCTTATTACTATCTAACCAGGTAGGCCTATTGTGACCTAAATAACCTTCAGCATCTACTATCTATTTGTTTAGTCTAGGCCTAGTTTAATCTATATTTATCATTAATAAAGTATTCAGCTAAAATGTTTAGTTATAAGAAAGTGTGTTGTCATATTCTAATTGTAAGTAGTCCAAACCATCATCAAAATTATAAGAAACATATATTCTAAATTTCAATTCATTAACTTCGTTCTCAGGCCATTAACTTTTCAATCTTGTATTTCTCATTCTTAATAAGCCCTTGTTAGAAAAAAGCTTCATCTAAATTTACTGCTTTTACTTTTGACTCGAAGGCATCGGGCTTGTTTTATTTTATCTCTACCCGGAAGCTGGGCTCTAGTTGGAGAAGCACGTGTGGCTTTTCAGGAGTAAAGGGGAGTTTTGGCGCGTAAACGCTAGCCAATCAGCGCATAGAATTTGGCCTCTGTTTCTTATCTTGGGGGATGACGCAAGGGAAATGACACATTTCCCGAGTAACGCGTGAACGGATCAGACATGCGATTGTTTTATGTCTTTTTCCACCCGCAGTTGTTGAGACGAAGTTATGGGAGAAAAAAGGGGGGCCTGGTTTTATAATCACTTTCAAAATGAGCAACCAATGACGTTTAATGGTTTGTTCACCTCACATCAAGGTCACTAACGTTATGGATTATGGCGTGTCATCCCTCAAGTTAACTTATGTCACAATGCTATTATTTCGGACACTGTAATCAGTTAAAATCTTCAGATTATACTCACTGTACTTGTTTCAAATATTTCAAATAATGATTCACACCATCAACCCTATTATATTTTTTTGACCTCACTTCCCCACCCCAACAATTAATAGATCTCGACGAGTTTTTCGATTTTCTACTGAACTTACTGACTGTCGTGGACCAACTGATACTAAAGAAGAGGGATGATTGAGAAGAAGGTGAAGACTAACCAAGGAGGCTACAAGTATTTTAGAAAATACCAACATATTTGTTTGCAGTAAAAAATTGATAACATATTACTAATATTCTTAGTGTTATTTTATAGACGTTGATACATTCTATAAAATGTGAAGGGTGTAGATCACATGATTTGAAGTAAATGAAAACTGTTTTGGTAACATTTGAAACTGTCAAAAAAGTTCCTTCCTAACTGGATCTGACCCAGGGTGGTCTGAATAGCTGATTACTTTCATAGAGAAAGTATGCTAACACCTATGGTACATACAGTCTCAACCTCACTTTCTCTGCCATCAGGCACCTTTTTAAATAAATCTGTGTTTGGTAGATACAAGAGTCAAAATCTTCAATATATTTGGTCAAGTTGGAAATGTCTTTATTTGAAAAGTGTACACTTTTGGACTATATAGGTAGGAGGTACTAAACTTTTTTTTCCCCAAACAGACATTTTTTAAACCTAGAGGATGAAGAAATCTTCTCTAGAACTATCCAGGTCAGTTCAATGTTGGCGGTACCTTATTTGTGTAGAGAGAGTGGGGGAAAATAACCAAAACGGGGTGTGAGGGACTGATGGCTTAAATAATTCTGGGGTCCCTTCACCGGCAAACGTTTGGAAATTGAATTCCACTAATAAAGAGGTCCTCAAACATATATTTTTTGAAAATTATATTTCTTCATAATATATTTGCAGTGTTGTTCCTAAATTATGTTTTTTAATGTTGATAGTATTAAACAAATTGATAAAACTTAAAGTATTTAATCTTTGACATTAATTAACCTAAAATAAACTCTGATTAGCTTTTAGAGTAGTTTAATATTCAACATTTTTCTTTTCCTGTGACAGTTGGAGATCTGTGTCATCAAGCCCCCTGATGTGTTATTCTGGCTACCGCCTTGTTTGCAAACTTCCCAAGTGTTATCTTATTTTATTCGAATGCTAGCTCCCCACGTTGCATATGATTATATTCTAGTTTTAGCCCTGTGTTCTAATGTTCTATGTTCAATTGTGCACAATAGAAGTATTAGAACAACGATCGCTTTCTAAAAAGCTACACACTTATCTGTTATAGCACCGCAAACTTCCTGTGAACCATGGGGCACCCTGTATAAGGCCCCATGCCCCCCTGTGCCGTTCCAGAGGATGAGAATTGGAGGAAGCAAGCACTGTCTTCCTTCATTTGAAGCAGCGATACTAACATGAAGGGACGACACTCGATCATGTCTGGACCAGATAATACATCACAGTCTCCCTCACAAATGCTCCGGAGAGAAATATTGGCTCAGGAAGAACACCAATCACTTCTGGTCTATATTTGAACAAGATGGTAAATTACTCAGCTTAACGAACTTAAGGTGGGGATGTAGGGTACACGTGTTAATGTAAGTGTTTATGCAGTTCTTATAGCGAAACATTTGTCTGGCAAAAATAAATATAATATTGCTTCAGTAGAAATAAGTAGTTTAGCGAGGGCTCCCTGGAAGTTCTTTGGAAGTGGAAGTAAGGGGGAAAAATTGAGAGGAGTCCCGGGGTCCTTCCTATTTAAAATGTTAAGCTCTGGGTAACTCTTGAAGCTTTTTGAAGGAGGAGGTTTGTTTTCATGGGTAGTAGCTTCTCTTTGTCATCAAGTATAGTAATAACATGGTAGGAAGAGAAGATAAAAAAAATGGTTAACAAAAAAAAAGTATTTTATTTTTATTTTACAGGTGGTAGAGCCATATTTGTGAAAGGGGGCAGTTATCAAAAAGAAAAAGATTTTATAGACGATCCAAAATCCAACCTCCTCCAAGTTAAAAAAAAATCGATGACCTTCTGAGCCATTTAGATTGGTCCTAATTTTTTTTAGTATGAAAATTTCAATCCCTTAAAAGCTATTTGGAGTGGTCCTTACCTAGCATATTTTTAAAAATGTGAATGCCATTTGGATATGCTATCTGTGGCTGAGAATATAAAGCTAATGCAAAGTGACAATAGGTCTCAAAACATCTTCTTATATTAATTTTGGTCGAAGTAAATACGAATTGAATGAGCATTTAAAAGTTTTAAGGAAAAAAACTATGCTCCACAGTTTGCATACAGAATAGAACGTAAAACAACCACTTTTTATATTACCTGTCTTCACATTTTGAATTGATCATTACACAGTTGATTGGTTATTGGTAAAAAAAAATCTTTGGAAATTGTAATATTATTTACCCATCAACACATTTTTATTGTTTGGAAATAAATATAATAGTTTAACCAAGCTTTACACACTTGCAGTTCGTTTATAAAATTTATTTTGATTCAAGGGCATCTTTCAGCTCAATATCGGAGGAAGTGAGGTACATATAAAAGTGGAATAATGAATTACAGGAGGATGACGGGGGAAGGGGGCACACAATATTTTCCCAAATGAGGTCCTTCCTATACTTCTCTCCTTCCCTCCACCCCCTAGCACCAGTTCCACCCACAAAAAAAAAATATCAAGGATCAGATGATCATATGACTTTATGCGTAAATAAATGTATGCAGTTTTAGAAACTCTGGTAAGTATAAGATGCTATACGATACGATATTTACTTAGCCCCTCGTCTTACTACCCGTTTGGGTTATATGCCTAAGTACTAATTACGCTAATGGATTATGAATTGGGAAGGTTGGACGTAGGGGAAGTGAACCCGCATTTGCGTGGAGGGAGAGTGGGAAACCATTTATGAAAAACCCCACCAGTTCACCCGACCGAGATTAGAACCCCAGTCTCCCCGTACTCGGCAGTCTGGCTGAAAAAGAAACTAGCGCATTAGCCAACTACGCCACCGAGGCAGGTGATACTAAGGTCGTTCATTACCATAATACAATACCTAATTTGAATAAATTGGAAAAAATACTCTTGGACATGAGAATCGAGCCCGGCTTGGCTTTGGCTTGGTGCTCCGATGATCTACCACTGAGCTATCTAAGGACCATCCCATGCTCAGGGTCATTCTTCGCTCATATTTTAAGGCGGAGTCTGTGATGGAAGTGTGGCTACTAAGAACTATCATTGATATCCCAGCCACCAGCGACTTGGAAGTTGTTTCATGCTGTCAATACTAGCTACACCTGCGACTCTATCAATCTATATTCTCAACGGTAGATTATTATTATTATTACCGCGTCTTACTAACCGTTCGGGTTGTACGCACTTACGATAGTGTGTAATAGTAGGGTTATTATGAGATGAAATGGAGGACCTACAGTTTAACGTGGGATCCGAACCACGGTGGAGGCATGGCATTCTATACATTCACAAGTTGTGATTAATACACGTCTTATTAGAGGTGAAGGAAGGGTTTGGCAATCAGATAGATCTGTGCCGGGACCGGGGATTGAACCCCGTACCCCCAGCACAGAAGTCTGACACCTTACCTCTAGCCCGCCAGGTAATCACATCAACGGTAAAGTTTAAGTACAAATATGTTATTTTACGCCCGGTTTGTTTATGATAAAAGAAGCAATTTAAAACAAACACGTTCAAACAAGGTTTACTCGCTTTAAAGTTTTTAAATTCCTAATCTTGATTCCTTTGGTTTTTCACACCCAAGAATATATACTTTTCTAATATTTTAAATTAAAAGCTATTCTGCAAAATATCATAACTTTCCCCTTTTGCGTTCTTGGCACAAAGATGATCAAAACATTGCATGAATTGGATGAAAAACTGATAGTTTACTTATTTTGGTTATTCTCTTTACTTCATATTTACCAGATTATTGCAAAAATAGATAAAAATTCAAGCGATTTCTTAATCATTTCTTTGATTTCTTCCTGAATTTTTCTAGTCAACCCAAATTCCCTCGACTTTTTCAGGTTTTCCCGGTTTTCCATTGACCTACCCCACTGTAAACCCTGTCAAGGTTAACAATATAGAAGGAAAATTATTAATGAGCCTATAAAATATATGCAGCATGGTCAAATATATTTTAACAATAATATTTAAAAAAAGGTTTAAACAAATTAAAATATTTTATTCAAACCATTAGAGATTTATTGATAATATTCTCAGATATTTATTTTTATTAGGGTAGATAAAGATTATCAAAAATAAAATTTTGAAATGTGGTTTGAAAAACCACCTTTTCTTTGTGTCTAAATGAAACTTTCCATTCGACCGTGATATTTTATTAAATGGATCTAACCTGTTTCAATAATTAGGCCTATTGCCCTTTGGACTATACTATTATGTTTTCTTAAAATAAAGTAATTACAAATATTGTTTATTAAATTTCTGTGAAAGGTTTTTTTTTATGTGAGTAAAATACATTCTGCAAAATTAGGTCATTTCAGTGTTCTTTTAAAACCTTAAGCATATTTTATAGAAACATTTTTTTAAAAAAGAAAGTAAGATATTTGATAATACTAAATTAACACAGTCCCTTGGAAAGATTTTTCACAGTAATGCAAATTTAAGGGTAAGATTTTTCTTAAATAATTCATCATAATGCTTATAAAAACATTATAAACCCAGAAAGCATATTTTAAATAAATATACACCTTTATTGGGAATAATATTTTCATTAACTTTTAAAACTTTTAATTTAAAATTAAGAACCAATTAAATACTAAAAAATTACACATGCTAACAATTTTACCTTTCTAAATAATTTAAATGAACTATCTATATGAAAACATGATTTAATAAAATGTAAAACAAATCAATATAATTTGTATAATATCTGAGCTGAATCAATAAAATAATATTCACCCTCACATCCTTTCTCCAATAAAAATAGGAAAGTAAAAGTCACATAACTTCTGAGTGAGTCAATCACTCAGCGCTACCATTGTTTTTAATATTTGTTCAGAGCCGCCAGTCATACACCCATACGTACAAGAATGGCGATACTCTTTCCTTAAACTAAGCCTGCATCCGCTTGGAGCTTATTGCTTGTCTCAGCATGTGATCCATTCAACCTAGTGGAAATAAAGTAGAGTTCACCTGTCTGGCAGAGAGATTACAGTGTAAAGCTTTGTAAAGTCTTTCAAAACAAACTCTTAGGGAATGTCAGAAGAAGATGGCACCCATTTCTAGCGCTCTTAGACTACCATTTTGTAGCTGATGTTGACAGGTTGTATACAAATATTTTGCATATGCATGGGAAATATTGGCGGGGGGCTAAGGATGGTCTTAGCCCACCTTCTATAGATACAGAAGGGGCTCTAACTTTCCACACCCACCCTTTTATGGAGCCCTGGAGGATAGTCTATTGTATTATGGCTAGTGAAGAAATTAAAACAGAAAAGTGTTTAAGAAAAAATATTTATCTTTTTAATTTAAAAAAAGCCTGTGATCTCAGTCATACATTCGAAATGATTAAGTTCTTCAAATGCTTAAAAGAAAAAAAGAAACTGTGATCTCAAGATGAATGTAACATGACTCTTGGTACGAGTGGAGAATTCTGTTAAGTGTGAGAGAAGAAATGCACCAGTTATAAATATCATTTTGGAAACAACTTCCCACACACTCGGGTGAGAGTCAAACCGTGACCTCTGCGTTAGTGGAAATTCATTTTTTAATCTTAAAAAAAAATTCCATGCAAAGTAGACTTTACTTGATATTTTATGTATATTTTACTCATTCCCTCAATTTTGTTAACACATTTTCAACTGCGTCCTTTTTTCTGCTTTGGTGGTAGCATAGTATACGACGCGTCAGCTTCAACATAAACTTAATTGTATATAACAGGGATAGCAGAGCTTGAATCTTGTTTGGGGACACTGAAGGAGGCTTTTCCTAGACGTTTTTCCATCCTCCCTTCACACAAATGTGGATACATTCCTCTAAATTCTACCATCCTCATTCGTGATCCATTAGTATAAATATGCGGATAGTTCCAGCAAATTTTAAGACGCAGTGTTCACATACCCACATAAAACTTTTTTTAAGACACTCTAACTTCACATTTTTTTTAAGACTCTCTAACTTCACACTTTTTAAGACACTCTAACTTCACACTTTTTTAAGACACTCTAACTTCACACTTTTTTAAGATACTATAGCTTCACACTTTTTTAAGACACTCTAACTTCACACTTTTTTAAGACACTCTAACTTCACACTTTTTTAAGACACTCTAACTTCACACTTTTTTAAGACTCTCTAACTTCACACTTTTTTTAATACACTCTAACTTCACACTTTTTAAGACACTCTAACTTCACACTTTTTTAAGACACTCTAACTTCACATTTTTAATACACTCTAACTTCACACTTTTTAAGACACTCTAACTTCACAATTTTTTTAATACACTCTAACTTAACACTTTTTTAAGACACTCTAACTTCACACTTTTTTAAGACACTCTAACTTCACACTTTTTTAAGACACTCTAACTTCACATTTTTAATACACTCTAACTTCACACTTTTTATAAGAAACTCTAACTTCACACTTTTTTAAGACACTCTAACTTCACACTTTTTTTTCTCTTCACCTGTCTTTCCTCCTTTTTTAATTTATTTGTAAAGATCTGTTCCCCTCCCTAATTGTTTTATCTGTCTCTCACCACAATCCTTGCTGTGTAAAGCCTCGCGCCGCGATGGAGAAGTAAAATGGTCACAGTCCCAAAAGAGTCCCCGCTCTTGCGATGATGAAGCATTGAAGAGCACTCGCGCGGCAACAAATGCCATTAGTCGCAATTCAGGAATCTCGCAGGACGTGCGCGGAGGTAGTTTTGTTTTAATTACTTCATAACGAGTTTCAATAACAAGCGTTTAAGGACGAGCACAGACGAGTGGTTCGCAAAACATTTCTCTGATTGCACCAAAGAGAGAGTAGGTGGATTAGGATTGCCGGTGGGAAAATATAAGGAGGTAAAGGAGGGAGAGGGTTGCTGGCAGAAAATCAAGGGATTGAGAGAGATAGGATTGCTGGTAGAAGATCGAGGGAGTGGGAGAGACAGGATTTATAGGAGGAATATGGAGATAATGAGAGGGATAGGATCGATAGGAGGAAGTTAGAGGTAGTATTAGAGTGATAAGGCTACTGGGAGGAAGTTAGAGGTAGTATTAGAGTGATAGGGCTACTGGGAGGAAGTTAGAGGTAGTATTAGAGTGATATGATTGTTGGGAGGAAGTTAGAGGTAGTATTAGAGTGATAGGGCTACTGGGAGGAAGTTAGAGGTAGTATTAGAATGATAGGGCTACTGGGAGGAAGTTAGAGGTAGTATTAGAGTGATAGGGCTACTGGGAGGAAGTTAGAGGTAGTATTAGAGTGATAGGGCTACTGGGAGGAAGTTAGAGGTAGTATGAGAGTGATAGGGTTGTTGGGAGGAAGTTAGAGGTAGTATCAGAATGATAGGATTGTTGGGAGGAAGTTAGAGGTAGTATTAGAGTGATAGGGCTACTGGGAGGAAGTTAGAGGTAATATTAGAGTAATAAGATTGTTGGGAGGAAGTTAGAGGTAGTATTAGAGTGATGGGATTGTTGGGAGGAAGTTAGAGGTAGTATTAGAGTAATAGGATTTTTGGGAGGAAGTTAAAGGTAGTATTAGAGTGATAGGATTGTTGGGAGGAAGTTAGAGGTAGTAAGAGCGTGATATAATTTCTGGGAGGAAGTTAGGGGTAGTATTAGAGTGATAGGATTGCTGGGAGGAAATTAGAGGTATTATTAGAGTGATAGGGCTACTGGGAGGAAGTTAGAGGTAGTATTAGAGTGATAAGATTGTTGGGAGGAAGTTAGAGGTAGTATTAGAGTGATAGGGCTACTGGGAGGAAGTTAGAGGTAGTATTAGAGTGATAGGATTGCTGGGAGGAAGTTAGAGGTAGTATTAGAGTGATAGGGCTACTGGGAGGAAGTTAGAGGTAGTAAGAGTAATAGGATTGTTGGGAGGAAGTTAGAGGTAGTATTAGAGTGATAGGGTTGTTGGGAGGAAGTTAGAGGTAATATTAGAGTAATAAGATTGTTGGGAGGAAGTTAGAGGTAGTATTAGAGTGATAGGATTGTTGGGAGGAAGTTAGAGGTAGTATTAGAGTGATAGGATTGTTGGGAGTAAGTTAGAGGTAGTATGAGAGTGATAGAATTGCTGGGAGGAAGTTAGAGGTAGTAAGAGAGTGATATAATTTCTGGGAGGAAGTTAATTTCTGGGAGGAAGTTAGGGGTAGTATTAGAGTGATAGGATTGCTGGGAGGAAATTAGAGGTATTATTAGAGTGATAGGATTGTTGGGAGGAAGTTAGAGGTAGTATTAGAGTGATAGGATTGTTGGGAGGAAGTTAGAGGTAGTATTAGAGTGATAGGGCTACTGGGAGGAAGTTAGAGGTAGTATTAGAGTGATAGGGCTACTGGGAGGAAGTTAGAGGTAGTATTAGAGTGATAGGGCTACTGGGAGGAAGTTAGAGGTAGTATGAGAGTGATAGGGTTGTTGGGAGGAAGTTAGAGGTAGTATCAGAATGATAGGATTGTTGGGAGGAAGTTAGAGGTAGTATTAGAGTGATAGGGCTACTGGGAGGAAGTTAGAGGTAGTATGAGAGTGATAGAATTGCTGGGAGGAAGTTAGAGGTAGTAAGAGAGTTATATAATTTCTGGGAGGAAGTTAGGGGTAGTATTAGAGTGATAGGGTTGTTGGGAGGAAGTTAGAGGTAGTATTAGAGTGATAAGATTGTTGGGAGGAAGTTAGAGGTAGTATTAGAGTGATAGGATTGTTGGGAGGAAGTTAGGGGTAGTAAGAGAGTGATAGGATTGCTGGGAGGAAGTTAGAGGTAGTATTAGAGTGATAGGGTTGTTGGGAGGAAGTTAGAGGTAGTATTAGAGTAATAAGATTGTTGGGAGGAAGTTAGAGGTAGTATTAGAGTGATAGAATTGCTGGGAGGAAGTTAGAGGTAGTATTAGAGTGATAGAATTGCTGGGAGGAAATTAGAGGTAGTATTAGAGTGATAGGATTGCTGGGAGGAAGTTAGAGGTAGTATGAGAGTGATAGGATTGCTGGGAGGAAGTTAGAGGTAGTATTAGAGTGATAGGATTGTTGGGAGGAAGTTAGAGGTAGTATTAGAGTGATAGAATTGCTGGGAGGAAGTTAGGGGTAGTATTAGAGTAATAAGATTGTTGGGAGGAAGTTAGAGGTAGTATTATAGTGATAGGATTTTTGGGTGGCACGATAAAATAGAATATTCTCCGGAAAATGATACAAAGTCGGTTGAGTTCGAATTTTCTTTGAAAAATGCTCTTGAGTCAGGTGGTAATACGATAAAATCAAATATTCCCTAGAAAATGCTATAGAGTCAATTAAGTTCAAATTTACGTAGGGAAATTCGTTAGAGGGAGGTGTTACCACGATAAGATCGAACATTCCCAAGCAAATGCTATAGATTCAGCTTAGTTCTAATTTTAATTGGAAAATGCTCTGGAGCCAGTTGTTGGCTCGACTAGCTTAAACTTTCCCCGGAAAATACTATAAAGTTAACTAAAATCAAACTTTCATAGAAATGTTTTCAGGTTTTTGTTGGTATCAGGATGGGTTCGAATGTCCCACCTAAAGTGCTATAATACTTGATAATTTCGAATTTTTATTGAGTTGCTCTGGTGGCGGGCGTTCAAATTGCAGCAAGTTAAGATTGAATGTTCTCAGAAAAATGGTATAGATTTGGCTAATTTCAAATTTTCCCGGGGAAATACTCTGGAGTCATTGGGTGGTAGCACAAAGAATTGGTATTTGCCATTTCAAATTACACATGAACAAAAAACAGAATACCTTTCTCCACGTAAAAAACCGTTGATAAAATAACGTAAACAAATTTCATATTTATTTTATTAGTTGATTATATAAATTATCTATCGGTATTTGTAATTTTTTTCCTCTTTACATAATTTTTATATTTTTCATGAGAAAAAAAGTTACCTTGTGTCACAAATGGCCCGCGGACCTCGAATGAAGATCCCTGCCTTAGACTGGTCACTGAAATAGGTAAGTTATACTTAATTATATAATATGTACAGTGCATTAAATTAAAGTATAATTCGATTTGATAAGTGGTCCCTGTGCAAAATTATAAATATGGACGGTCCATTTTAATGATCTAGTCTATCTCCCTTATATTTTAGTTGAATTTCATAAATGTCACACGGATTCGTTTTATAAAGGATCTGGTTGGAATATATAAAAACCAAACCATATTTAAAAACATAACTGTAATATTTATTACGGTCAAAATTTAACGCGGACGCTTTATCCCGTTGTAATATACAACCAAATTTTGTAATTCCAAGATTACTCCTAAAACATTTATATCCGCACAGAGGTAATTAACAGAACACGAGGTAGCCTGGATTTGTGTTTGCGAGTGAAGTAGGATTTATACCACCCTTGAATGAACCAGCGTTTACGTGTTTCACAGCTAAAAACAAGAGGCGTGGAAAAAACAGCCATGATTACATTTTCAGGAGTTCGGCAGTATTTATGGAAGCGTGTGCCGCACTGCGGAAAGGTGGGGGCGGGGAGACAAAAAAAACCACTACATTTTGAATGTAGGTTGTTCTTGCTTATCATGAAGTAACAGTTCTTGTTTTGTGTCAGGTATAATTAACAACAAAGTTTGATTATTTTATATGAATTATTTTATGAAGGCAGGAGTTGGTAACTGGTTGATCAAGATCAATTGTTTGAACTCACGACACACTCAATGGCCTAAAAAACTTGAACCGTAATAAAAGTCGATCTTTCTGTCTTTTGAACTTGCAAATCTATCAAGTACTTTCAAATATAATATTTGAGTTACCAAAATATGTTTAGTTGGTTAAAATCGATGGTGTTGTAAGAAGCGCCTGATTTTGATTATCTAAAAATGATAAAAAAAAGCCTATAAATTGATTTTAAAATGTTAAAAAAATGATCTAAAATAAGAACAAAAATTAGTAATAAATGCACACGAGTAAATTAAACAAGTACTATATAAAATAGTAAACAAAAAAAATACATATGTAATGAAAAGCTCTTGACAATGAAAGTCTTGAATCCTGATAAAATATATAATATTAATTTACAAACATTTGTTTCATAAGTAATAACTATCCCGTCTCTACTCTACAGCTTGATCTATACTTTTTTTAGCATTATTATTATTATTATTATTATTATTAGCACCGAGTCTTACTACCCGTTCGGGTTATACCCACTTACGCTAATGTGTAATGGTAGGGTGATTGTGAGATGAAATGGAGGACCTGTGGTTTAATGTGGAATCCGAACCACGGTGGAGACCTGGCATTCCATACATTCACAAGATGTCTTGTCAGAGGGGAAGGAAGGGTTTGTCAATCAGATAAATATGTGCCAGGACCGAGGATTGAGGCCTGGACCCCCATCACAGAAGTCTGACACGTTACCCCTAGACCACCAGGTCACTCTTTTTTTTAAGCACTGCATCTTATTATCTGTTAGAGCCCTCCGCCTATGTACTAATTACTCTAATGTGATAGGGATTAGAAAAATTGAAGCTAGAGGGATTTTATCCCCATTTTCTTGGAGGGAGAGTGGAAAGCTCCATAAAACCTTTCTTTCAAAAGTCAAAGAACTAAAATCTTAGTTCTTAAGAATTATTAAGATTTTAGAAAATTCATTTTTTTTCTATAGATATGAAGTTTTCATTTTA
The DNA here is from genome assembly GCA_902151425.1 of Timema shepardi. NCBI lineage: Eukaryota > Metazoa > Arthropoda > Insecta > Phasmatodea > Timematidae > Timema > Timema shepardi. Next base: position 20,712 of record CABFVX010007808.1, read on the forward strand.
AAAAGGTCCTGTTAATATAAACAAATTTGATACTCCCAACTATTATAGGGTGTATAGAATTTAAATATCCTTTAGGAATGTTTTATTTTAAAAATTGACAAAAGCATCTACTTCTCATTTATATACAATTGCGGCTACATTTAATCTAATTTCTAACTTAACCCTCCCTCATTCTTACCATATTATCGTAGCTATTTATCAATAGCCAGAATGGGTGGTGAGACGCGGTAATATAAATAAGTATATTAGAATACATTTGGTTCTTCCTCCCCGTATTCTGAAAATAATCCCAGACAAGATCAACCAAAACCTCAGCCCACCAATGAGGGCTATTAGTAAAACTATTAAGGGGGCTGTCTCGGTAAGCAAGAAATGTCCATGCATAAGTTTAGTTCACACACAATAACTAGTTCTACGATGAGTTATTTCAAATAAAAGTCAAAAGATTCCAACAGGCCTCTTTTTACTTAATAACCCTATAGTTTGAGTTTTTTTAAAAGTGTGAAAATGTGACATAAGCCCATTTTCAAAGACATTTTAAGATCATTTGTACAGCTATGAGACAAGACATGATAAAAAGGGGCACTAAATTTAAACTTCTTCTGACAAATTCAGTAATTTTTTGATAGGATAGCAACAGAAAATGTTTAAGACATTTGAAAACTAGCAAAAATCTTTCCTCTATCTCAAGAAATGGTGTTTCATAGTTTTATGTCACGCCTTTCCTATTGACATGGTAAAAAGTAATTGTAGGCCAGGGGTGAAAGGGAGTATAATCCTAGATAGAATATATAGGGAGTTACAACACATACCTTTGTATTTTAAGCCATGTGGCCTGACAGCGATTGATACTTGCTCGAACGACATTTTAACCCGTTAAATACCTCAAAATTAAAAAAATAAATGATTTCTCGTTGACCGAAACAGCTGCTTTAATAATAACTGTTGTAGCGGCAGGGGTTCAATCCTCGGTCCCGGCACAGATTTATCTGATTACCAAACCCTTCCTTCACCTCTGACAAGGCATCTTGTGAATGTGGGGAATGCCAGGTCTCCACCGTGGTTCGGATTCCACGTTAAACTGTAGGTCCTCCATTTCATCTCACAATCACCCTACCATTGCACATTAGC
>CABFVX010007809.1:0-28398 GCA_902151425.1 Timema shepardi
CAACTAGTATGGTAGCCAGTACCAAGTGGCAGAACCAGTATACTTTTTTCTGATTCACACGACGCTAGATGATGACGTGCTAGCTACTAGCTAGTGCTAGCCAGCACACTGGATTTCAGGTACTAGCTAGTGTCGTGTGATACGGGCTTTACAGTAGCTGACACAGTAGCAAGAGTTTCTCCAGGTGTCCACCACAGTGAGCGGAGCGCTACAGTCGTCCACTCGCATTCCATGGCTAGTTCGCCACACTAGTTGACTTGACAGTCGGTTACTAACCGTCAACTAGGTCATATCAGTGAAGCCGAGTTAGCAGTGTTTATCAAGACGACAGGGAAAGGTAGGACAACATTATCTTTCTGCGCAGCACACTTTGAAATACAAGTGCTGGCCGTGTATTATTAAAGATTATTTTCATTTGAATGTTGTCGCACGGAATTTGGCGCACTATTAACCAAAAGTACCGTTAGTGGTCAAATGTTTACATCGATTGGACAGTAAAAAGAGATATTTCTATAGGTTTTATTTAATTAGTGGGACTTATAACGATGTTGAACCTTGTCAGAATAACAAATAATAAATAACGAGAAAAGTAATTCTCATTTGAAAAACATTTTCATTGGGGATGAGCATCATAGCGAAACATCGATTTGGAAAAATATCTGTCTCTAAACATCGATGTTATTAACTCAAAATCATAAATATTTTAATTTTTTTTAAACATCGAAGCTGTTTAACTAAGGTTAATAAAGTGTTTCATAATTAAGTAAAGTAATAAACACCCGCTTCAGTGGCCGCGTGTTCAAAAGCGCTCTGCTCGTGTTGGACTAGACTGCCAAAGACTGGGAGATCGGAGTTCGATCCCGGTCGGATGCACTGAGGGTGCTTTTCCCTCAATGGTTTTTCATTCCCGTTTCCACGCAAATCCGGGTGTATTTCCTCTAAATTAAACCTTCCTAATCCCTAGCACATTAGTATAATTAGTACATAGGTGTACAGCCCGAACGGGTAGTAAGACGCGATACAAACATTTTTTTAAAGTAATCACAATATTATTAAATTAATTTTAAAAAAAGCTATTTATTTCAAATAGTAAAGATAAAAAGTTAGTTCAACTAAAATGTAATATAACTATTAAAATATGTAGATGACATTATTATATATAATAAAAATGACCACCTAGAACCTTCGACAGAATGTAGGAAAACTATTTTTGCTAACATCTTGTCCCTTTTTTGAGGTGAGGATGATTTCCGGAGTAAGGTTTAGTATCTCGATAACAATAGGACAAGAACAACTACCCTTAAGAACTACCCAGGTACGCTTCGTTTGTTGAAAATATTATGTTAGGCAATTAGTACAATTGTAATCATCGTGAATCAGTGATTCTGGATAGTTTTACTAAAATAATGATTTTAAATTGTCAAAACTTGACACTACTTTGAAAAACGCGTTATTAAAAAAATAAAAACTAGCAAACTCTTATGTTTCTACTGGAGAAATATTATTTTGGCTAAAAAAATGTTTTGCCATAAAACTGCAGAAACAGGAACCTTTTCTCGCGTTCCCTACATCCCACCTGAGCCATCCGTTGTATCCCAAACCACTTGAAACATACTGTACTAATAGGGCAGGGAGGAGTACACCCGGCTAGGATTAAATCCCAACCTCCCTGTCCCAGGCAGACCGGACGTTTGGTCCGCGAGACGTGTTTCATGCAAACCAAAGTGAAAGCCTGTCTTCCTTGAGTCCAGACAGAGGAAACACGTAAACTCTTTCACCAATTGAACCTGTTATGACAGTCAGACTTGCTAGCCACTACAACTGTCATGTATTGTCCCTGTTAGGACAGTCAGACGTGCTAGCCACTACAACTGTCATGTATTGTCCCTGTTATGACAGTCAGACGTGCTAGCCACTACAACTGTCATGTACTGTCCCTGTTATGACAGTCAGACGTGCTAGCCACTACAACTGTCATGTATTGTCCCTGTTATGACAGTCAGACTTGCTAGCCACTACAACTGTCATGTATTGTCCCTGTTATGACAGTCAGACGTACTAGCCACTACAACTGTCATGTATTGTCCCTGCTAGGACAGTCAGACGTGCTAGCCACTACAACTGTCATGTATTGTCCCTGTTATGACAGTCAAACGTGCTAGCCACTACAACTGTCATGTATTGTCCCTGTTATGACAGTCAGACGTGTTAGCCACTACAAATCGGTCATGTATTGTCCCTGTTATGACAGTCAGACGTGTTAGGCACTACAACTCGGTCATGTATTGTCCCTGTTATGACAGTCAGACGTGCTAGCCACTACAACTGTCATGTATTGTCCCTGTTATGACAGTCAGACGTGCTTGCCACTACAACTGTCATGTATTGTCCCTGTTATGACAGTCAGACGTGCTAGCCACTACAACTCGGTCATGTATTGTCTCTGTTATGACAGTCAGACGTGCTAGCCACTACAACTCTGTCATGTATTGTCCCTGTTATGACAGTCGAAGGGGGGTACTCTTATGTTGTCTTACTACCTATTCAGGCTTAACGGTTATGTACTAATTACGCTAATTGTTTTATAGATTAGAGGGGATATATTTAGAGGTGTACCCGCATTTGCTTGGAGGTAGAATGTAAACTATTTAGGAAATCACCCTCAGTAGACCCGACCGAGATTCGAAACTCGATCTCCCCCATCATCGCCCCTCTAGTCTACTGCGTGTTAGACGACGTGACCACCGAAGTGGGTCTTATGGTTGTTAAACTTTATTTTGCCCCACCTTTATAAATCATCCCTTTTAATTATAATCGATGAGTAGATTTTATTAATTCTTATCTTTGGTTATTTTTATTAAAGAAGTGTGTGGTCTTTCTTTCCCATTTGTTTTTAGAAATACTTTTAAGTCAGTTCAAAATTATTTCTGTGATAATCTAAAGACGTTTGACTGTTGAACTGTGTGGAGTCAGTAGTCAATAAACTGGCTGGGTATTTACGACCGGCCTTCTGTATTTATACAGAGTGGCCGAGAAAACAAGCGGCTGAGCGGGGGCGGCCTGAGGTAAATTTCACAACTGGCCAGGATTGCTTTTTGGCGCCCCCTACGTAAAGATGAAAATTTTCCGGGAAATTTTGAATCCGAAAATTTTCTGCGGGGGCGGCTTGCGGTAGGTGCCTAGTTTATTATAATTCAAAATATAATTGCGAGTTCCTCGAGAGAAAAATATGGCTGAGGAGATGGAGAGAGGGCAAGCTGATATTGAACTCAAAATAATTATTCATCGAAATTATACAAAAACGTTAGGGATGATGCAGAAGGGAACCGCATTTAATCATGCTCATACACACCATGATTATTTTTTCACACCATCTTTCTGTACTCAACCAATTTAGATCTTTTGGAATATGCGACAAGCGCACAGAACCAAAAACTAATGCCTCAGAACAGAAGTGCTACCGACAAGTAATGGTTCTTTTCTACCAATAATACACTATCTATTTATCGGACAACTGTCGATCTTGATCAACACGCCTCTCCCAATGATTACACAAATTACTGATATCTACAAAGTTAGCCATTGCTTCAAACTGATTGACCAACATTTAAGCTAGGGTTCTGCGAGCTTGGGTTTTTTCATTTGAGTCGAGTATTTCAAAAATATCACGTGTTATACTATATTCTAATATTAAAATGCTAAGAGAATGTTTGTTTATTTTAAAAGTAAAATAATCTATTTAACTGTCAAAAGTCAAAACAAACGTAAAATATAAATATATTTTTAAAATATGAGATTTAAAAAAATATTTTATGAAAACCACACAATGTTCTTTAACTAAAAATTACACTAATCTATATGAATAGTAAATACTTTTGATAAAAGGCTTAAAAAAAGGATATCTTGATTTAAAATAGAAATAACACTTTAAAAAAAGAATTCAAAGATAAGAACAACACTTTAATAAAAATAAATAATAGAAAATATAATCAAAATGGTTTCAACACTCATGTCTTGAGTATATTAAAATTACACTAAAAAATAAAAAAAAGTCTTCATGAACTCATATTTCCCTAAAATAAGCCCCCGTTCATTTAATTGCCCTATAAGGAAACAGTCACAAGCATTTAAAATTTAAAATCTTTCCTATTTGGTTTATTAGTTCTTTTATTTAATAGTCGCGCGTCACCCCTTCTTTTGTTACATCCTATACGCATGCGCTTTATACTTCTCATGTGACTGTAGAAGCGGCAAATTTGTGTTTTGTATATAACTTTCTAATAACATTATAATTACGTTAATTTGAGAACTGAGAAACATTTTAGGCCTAAACACTTATGAATCTGGCTATATAAATCTACATCCCGAAAAACAATGTCTAACAATAGGTGAGTGATAAATTCATAAAATTTAATAATGTTATATATAAATATTGGAAGTAGCATTTGGTGCTTTTAGTTGAGATTGAAATAAACAATAAAAACTATGTATAGCTGTTAAATCTAAATATGTTCAGTAATTTTTCTCTAGTAGGTACTAGCAGTCGGCCTCTTGAGTTATAGTAATGTGTTCACTGTCGAGGCACTATAAATATATGTATAAGTTATATTTTTATTATTATAAACTATCCCATACAAACCAAACCTAACCTTACATGCGTCAACAACATATTTTTAACTTAATTCCAGGATTTTTAGATATCTTGCACTACATTCACACACACGTTCACAGATTACATTCATATTATTTTGATTCGAGGTTCTTAACCCTATTTTATTGGGCTATCTTTATACTATGTGATTCTTGCTAATAATATATATTAAAAAAATAGTTCATCACTTTATTTTTTCACACACGAAAGGTTAGGTTAAGTTTAAGCTTGGTTGGAATGGTTTAAGTTTTAACACTATCATATCATATTAAGCCATGCCGGGCAAAACCATATTATACTGGCATTGAAGGACCCAACGTTGCCCCAGGAAATATTATAGGGTAAAGAGAGCAAAAAGGTCACAAAAAAAGGCTAGAAAGGATAAGTAAAATGAGTAAAAAAGGATTTTATTTTGGGGTTAAAAACTGTAAAAAAGGGTTGTAATTAGATCCAATCCTAAATTATTCATTTTACTGCATCAACCCTGTTAAGCCTTTTTACCCCATTTACACTTTTAAACCATTTCACCATCTTCACCTTGTTTACACGTTTTAACTTTATTGGCCACTTTTTACGCTTTTAATCTGTTTTTACCTTTTTCATTTCTTTTACCCCTTTTAACCTTTATAAGCATCCATTTTTATTTTTATTAGATTTACTTTTTGCTCTGTTTAGCATTTTTGTTTTATTGTGCCCTTCTTTCCTTTTTGACATTTTCCCCATTTTGGTTCTGTTTGACAGTTTTCCCATTTTGGTCCTTTTTCACATTTTCCCCAATTTGGTCACTTTTGGTCTTTTTGCCCTTTTTGATTGGATTTACTTTAAATCCTTTTTGCCTTTCAACACCTTTCTACATTAATTACCCGGCTCCTCCACCCTAGAGAAGAATTTTGAGTCGGCTACTGGAAAAATACTAAGCCTCTTCTCATTGAGTGAATAATTTGAACACTACTGATAGTTCTAATTTGGCCAACCCTTGAATAATATCCCTCTGGTCTGTCTTGTTTGCTACATAGATAGTTGTCCTTGCAGTGGGGATGTTTGTCTTTTTCTTCTATTCTTAGTCTCTACCTTAACCCCTACTCCACATGTTAGAGATAACTATTTGTTTAGACTACACTAACATTCCAATGAAACAGTACCATCTTTGTTGTGTTCTTCACTTCACCCCTTCCTGCTACTCACCAAAAAGAAGCTGTATAGTTAGCAAGCTTGGCTCATGTGAGTATTCTGTAGATCCCACTTGTTTATATTGTTGCCTTTAGGTCCGTGAAGTTGGCAGCACCACTAACGGCACAAATTATGAAACCTATACCAATACTTAGTGCTGAATTTTTGCCACAAGAATATCCTATACCCATAATTTGTGCCGCCATAGTTTTTGTGAAAACTTCAAAAAACTGTGGGTGCTACCAACTTCACGTAGCAGCACCTATAACGGCACAAATTCTGAAAACTATGTCAATATTTAGTGCTGAATTTGTGCCATAATAATATCCTATCCCCATAATTTGTGCCACCATAGTTTTTGTGAAAACACCAAAAAACAGTGGGTGCTGCTGGCAGCACCCATAACGGCACAAGTTCTGAAACCTATGCCAATATTTAGTGCTTAATTTGTGCCACAAGAATATCCTACCTCCATAATTTGTGCCACCATAGTTTTCGTGAAAACGCCAAAAAAACACATAGTGGGTGCTTCTGGCAGCACCCATAACGGCACAAATTCTGGAACCTATGCTAATATTTAGTGCTGAATTTGTGCCACAAAAATATCCTACCCCCATAATTTGTGCAACTATAGTTTTCGTGAAAACACAAAAAAACTCTGTGTGCTGCCAACTTCACGTAGCAGCACCCGTAACGGTACAAATTCTGAAACCTATGCCAATATTTAGTGCTGAATTTGTGCCACAAGAATATCTATCCCCAAAACGTGTGCCACCATAGTTTTTGTGAAAACTTAAAAAAAATTCTGGGCGCTGCCAACTTCACGTAGTAGCACCCATAACGGCACAGATTTTGAAACCTATGCCAATATTTAGTGCTAAATTTGTGGCATAAGAATATTCAATCCCCATAATTCGTTCCACGGTAGTTTTCATGAAAATGACAAAATAAACAACAGTGAGTGCTGCTGGCAGCACCCATAACAGCATAAATTCTGAAACATATGCCAATATTTAGTGCTGAATTTGTGCCACAAGAATATCCTATCCCCATTATTTTATCTACGGTAGTTTTCGTGAAAACATCAAAGAACATAGTGGATGTTGCTAGCATCACCCATAACGGCTCAAATTATGAAACCTATACTAATATTTAGATCTGAATTTGTTTCACAAGAATATTCTATCCTTAAAATTTGTGCCCTGATAATTTTAAATCAAATACCCCAAAACGTTGTAGATTCATGCTGTAATTCCTTCCTTGATGGCCGCTGCATTTCTCTTTCCCCTCTCAATACATTATGCTGACTTTACAGCTCTGTTTTGGAGGAAATGTTTAAACCAGGGGTGGGAAACCTTTCGACACTGGAAGTCCACTACTCATGTCCCTTCACGGACTCCTCATAATACTTTACATAGATTTTACTGTTGTACAGTAAATTTTTACAAACTTTTGCCAAAATGTAATAGTGCGTTAAATGTACTTAGATCGATGAGATTGGTTAATTAATATGAAAAATGTATGCTTTTAAATTATTTTTTTATTTTAATTAATCAAAATACATCTCGTTTGTTGTATCATAAGGTCAGACAACGTTTTCTTCTAAATTTAAAGATCCAACCTTACCCCTAAAATACTAAGAGTAATTTACTTAAGGGTCAAAAGAGAAAAAAACGTTTTTATCGTAATTTGCTTTAATGAATTTGATTAAAATTCATATTTTAGTACAATATATTACTAACAAATAGGTGTACCTAATTTTCCCGGGAAAATAATTTGGCAGGGTACTTTTTACGTGCTAGTACTTCCAATTTTTAGTATAGGATGATATATATTATCAGTTTATCGCACATTTAGTAGTCAAAAGTATGATTGAGTGGTACCATTTTTTCCCTCTCATTGCTATTCTGTGGAAATATTTGAATCAAATTGGTCTTCTCCTCCGATGTAGGTGTTGTATTATCCTGCTACCATAGGCTAAAGAAAATTAATTCGACTTTACTTTGTAGTAGAATAACGCTTCATCATTCACATTGAAACCACAGAACTGTCATTCCACCTAACAGCACACACTTTTCTTTTAGGACAACGCTGCATAACTCCTTACTCTAGATATTGGGTTTGCAGTATCAGCAGGTTTAAAAGGCATAAAAAACATCAAGGTACTTCAATTCGGAGGTTTTTGTCAAAAATTCCTAGTTGATGATTGTAAAAGGTGCTAATTGTCTCTCTCCGGCAATCATGATCAATCCGTCTCTTAGTCCTACTAGACAAGAAACAACTATCTAGTGTGCAAGCCGATGCTGTAAAAAGAGACTACTTGGATTTTGTATCAAAGCAAGGAGTTATTGACTAACTTAAAGTATTCACTTCAAGTGATGACCAACTTGATAAGTTCTTTATGAATATTTTTTCTAAAGACCCTATCTCAGGAGCTGCCATATTTTACTAAAAAAATCCTTGTTCTCTTCCAGAGCAATGCGGCCACTGATTGATCTTTTTCTCTAAATAAAAAATGTAATGTTGAAAATTTACATTACGTGTAACTTATGAGTCAGTTACTGCAGCTGTAAAATTTCTTACTATGCTAATTTCAAAGAAAATGATTCATGTTGCAAGGAATGCATCAGGAATAAGGAAATAAGCTTTTGAAAAGAAGAAATATATTGAAGTAGACTTAAATCGAAAAGGAAAAACAGCACTGGATGAAATAAGGGGAATGCATCAAGAATAAGGAAAGAAGCTTTTGAAAAGAAGAAGTATATTGAAGTAGACTTAAATCAAAAAGTAAAAACAGCACTGGACGAAATGAGGGAAATAGAAGTATTAAAAACAGTTCTACCAAAAGTGAAGAAAGAGGCAGAAGTGTTAGAATATGAAATTTATGTATTAAAAAAAGTTTTGTGATTCAATGTTAATTTTTGTCTCCACCCTAAAAAATATTTTGTTTGGAAGTTTTGCGATCTTAAGTTTTAATCAGGTTAGGGAAACTACAATTATCTTTATTTCCAAGTATTTTTTCTTAATTTCTCCATTTTCTAAATTGATTATTCTGTATCTTTATCACTATGTATTTATCAAACAAAATCATTATGAAAAATATGACTTGGTGGGGATTAGGATCAGATGCCCGGTTGGTGGGGGAGGCTATTCAAACAACTTTAATCAATGTGTGTGTGTATGTGTGTATATATATATATATATATATATATATATATATATATATATATATATATATATATATATATATANTATATATATATATATATATATATATATATATATATATATACACATATATACACTAGAGATGGGCCGAATCCACATTTTCTCGGATCTGAAGCTTACAAGATATGATAAGTATAAGTGTTTTGTTTTTTGATTGTATATATATTCTAAATGATCAAACTTTATAAATCTTGATACTATTTGATTAACTGTCCTCTTATGTAGACACAGTATGTAATAACAAATAAGACACAAATTATAACAAAACAAAGAAAATAATTTGTATATTCCCTATTTATAAGACACTTTCCCTAAGTGTTACTTAAACATTTATCTTGGCTAGCTTAATATATGTCTGTTTTTGTTTGATTTAGATTATATCATATGTCTCCAGGAGGGGGTTCAAGAAGTAATTTTGCCATGTACGATTCATTTGCCGATGATGATATTGAAGAAGGTATGGGTCACAATTCCACATATATACTTTTAGTGGATGAAAATAATGACTTTGGTGTAGTCACAGAACTGTTATGTGTTTCCTAAAATGTTCATGCATACTTATTCTTGATAAAGGTAACATAATTTTTAAACATTTAGTGTCTAAATCACTTCAAACCCAATTAATCAACAAAATTGTTACAGTAGGTTAACCCTTTTAAAAAATTCGTTTAAAGTTAAGAAAGTACTGTGGTCGTGTTTTACTTTCTCTTTAAGCTTAATAAAGTATTGTGGTTGGGAAAAATTTTTGACCTTGAGATTATGATGAATTAAAAATAAATAATACAATACAATTACACAATCTTTCTCATCTTGTGTAGTATAGCTTTGAAGATAATTTCCAAAAAATTAAGTTTTGAATTAACAAACCTTAAGCATGTTTTCCTAATAAAACAAACGCACCATCTTGCTAATCACAATAATCATTCTTTATATATTATACATTTCAAATCAAATTGTTCAAGTATATTCAACTAAATTTAAATTTTTAAAAATAAATAATTTTTTAACTACCCTAAAATTATTTGTTTTCTTATTTATTATGAAAAAAACTCCCAGATTCCCATTTTGAATTAAATTTTGAAGGTCAATTTTTTACATTTTCCTTGAGTAAGCGACCCTTAAATTAAATTATTTAGATAAGTAGATATACATTACTAATGATAATGTAACTAATCCTCCAATATCAATTTTTAACCAAATCACTAAATCCATTTTATAAAATATTCAATTTAAAAAAAAAACGGTCATAAATATACTACCCAAAAAGAATTTTCCCTCCAAACACATGTATAAAGCTTTATTTCTCATGTTCATGTCAAACGTTCCCCCGATATTCATTTTAATAAATGTGGTTATAGCCATTTTCAAAATAGTTCAAATTTTCAAAAATCAATCAGCAAACTATCCTTTTTTCGGATTTTTACATGAAATTAAGTAAAAATTATTGTTTGCCATATAAAACACTCCCAATATGCCTATTTTAAATCAAATCATTGAACATATTTCAAATTTGAAAAATAAGTCATCAGTCTATTACACTTGAAAGAATTTTTGCTGAAAAAACCAATTATATAATGCTATTTGCCATGTCAAATAAACCCTAGATATGCATTTTAAACAAATTCTAAAACCATTTTTGAAAATTTTTGAGTTAAACAGAAAATTATTCATCATTAATTATCATTTATTGAAGGCTAGGATAAAAATTTAAAAAAAATTGTTTTGGTGTGTAGTCCTATAAAATATAAATATCAAGTTTAAATCAAATCTATCAAACCATTTTGTATCTTTGGCCATGGACAGACAGACAGACAAACATACATGGGTATAGATAGAATTCTAAAATCCACTTTTTTGGGTTCTTGTTAACATAAAACATAAAAATTTGTCATCTCGAGATCAATTTTTCTAATGATCACAATACTTTCTCTAGATATTAGAAAGTAAATCTGGCTCCTGCAGTTCTATCTTTCCATCTGCTCAGCCATATCAGAATGAACATGACTGCTAGACACTTTAATTACCATACCATGGTTGAGAGTTAAGGAAACTGGGGAATTATTGTTCTACCTAGGTCTAGAAGCTAGAGTTTAAAGGTGTTTTGGAAGGCTAGAGTTAGGGTCAAGAAAAAATAATCAACGCTATTGTGCGCAGCATTGGTAAGGCAGTTCAAAGCATTGTTGAAGTACCTAGCGTTGAAAATAGGCTTGATGTTAGGAGCTTCATTAGCCCAAATGGGGTTTGAATGCTAGATATGGGGATTTCTCAAGGAAAAGGCCCTAAACATGCCGTTAAGAGATTCATTAGAAAAAGACTGAGTAAACCATGACATATTAATGTCATTGTTAAATGCTTGGGTCCTCCCCTCATTCTTGTGGTGATTAAATGATACTACACACCGTTTGGTTTTCATTTTGCTTGCATATCATATGCAGCAGCAGATGGCGACTCACTTTACAAACATCTGTCCTTGCAAAATCACAATGTGGGGATGGGGTTTTGAATTGATATAGTGGAGGTTACAAAAAGTAGTATATACCCTATGATCACACAACCAACCATCGTGTGTGAAGCTAAACCCTCTGAAAACTCAATTCATGTTCAATTTACTGCATGCTTATTTTGCTGCTTGACAGTCTTCATATATCTAAGATGAGAGTATTCTAAAATGCTATACATCTATTAACTGTGTTTTTATTTGCTTAATGCATTTTTTACAGGCCCCGGGTTCACAAAAAGGCAGTTGCAAGGAAAATGCATATTTATCACAGGAGGGTCTGGCTTTGTTGGTAAGGCATTAACTGAGAAGCTGCTTCGCTCAGTACCTGATGTCACCATCATCCTCTTGATCCGTCCCAAACGAGGCAAAGCAGCACAAGAAAGATTGGAGGAAATCTTGAACGATAAAGTAATATAAAGTTGACTTCTTTAACAATTCTGTGAACATGTGATTAAATTGTAATATAATATAGACCAATGGTTCCTAACCTGGGAGGGGCGTGAAGCAAATACAAGGGATGTGTGGAAGGATTAGTAAATAATGTTAAAAATCAGTTAGAAATTGAAGATTTTTTATTTCAATCCCTTTGCCAAAGAAAGCAAGATTTTTTTTTTGTTCTTTAGGTATTGGCAACACTGCCTACCATTTGTAATAATTCATCTTTTAAGTGACCAGGCAAATGTAAGAAGCTCGAGGATATGTACATGTTTATTTTCAAACTTGCAAGACTTGGATTCGCCCCCAATTATCCTTTCTACCCTCCCCTCATCTACCATTGCAGCCACATGTAATACCACTGACTTTTCAACTCTGACTCGCATTAAAACTAAACAGGGTTGTCGACTTGAAGTGGAAAGTAATTTGTTGTGAACTCTTGTCAAACTTCATACCCAATATTCAAGAACATTAATGAAAACAATATGATGTGTCGGCCATCACACTAATTTTGTATTATTTTTCTTGTACTATTATGCTGCCAGTTTTAAATTAATTTTGATATAAGATAAAGAATTGAAAAAACTCTAATACTATGTATTTAAAATGTATTTATGAAGTATTAATGTTGCTTGGAGTAATTTTTATAACATGTCTTATTAATAATGAAGTTAAATCCTTTATCGAAACAGAGTGCTAGGTTTAGCAATACATCCTCCAAATGTTAACATACTCCCTAGACATGTTTATAATGGTAGCTCGGCCATTAATATAATATACCTATCTGACTTATTAAAAAAAATATATATTTTAATTGAAATTGTGTTTGCAATTTGCTAAAGGCTTTGTGAGAAATATTGATAATCACATTGTATTGCAGGTGTTTGAACGGGTTCGTATGGAGAAAGGTGAAAGTGTGTTTTCCCATGTGTCCGCAGTAGAAGGAAATATAGAGGATGTTGATAAGTTGGGTATTGATCCAGACGAATATTCAAAAATGTGTGCAAAAGTACAAATTGTAATCCACTCTGCTGCAACCTTAGATTTTGCTATCACACTTCGAGATGCCACGAGCACAAACTTAATTGGCACAAAGAATGTTTTGAAATTTGGTCAGCAATGTCCTAAACTTGTTGTAAGTAAATATAACTATTCACCTGACTTTAATACGATAGTGATATATATATATATCACTATCGTATTAAAGTATACAAAGTGTATATATACACACCTTAATTTGACAAGTTTAGCTAGTAAGATCATTGTAAAATTATGACACCACACTGCCTTTTCATGTGAAGGTACATTTTGATATAAATACCTTCTACCCTTAAGTTACATTTGAACTAAAACAATTCTTGTGAATTGTAGGCTGAAAAAATTATTCTTTATCAACTGGTATTAAAATTTATAAATTTTGTCTTTATATATTGTCCTTGTACACTCATATTACCCTGAAAGTACGCAGTCTTACCTACACATATTACATTATGGGCACTTTCACTGTCAGACCTAGTATGCCTCAAGTATGGTGCCATACTAAATAAAATACAACACCTACTCTAGACAGGAATGGGCAAGTCTCCTAAGTCTGACTAAAAAACTGGCCGCTATAACCCCATATTATAAACTAAATCATAGTTTAATAATGCAAGGTAATCTTGCTACTTTACAAATTAGATGAAGGGTACATGTGTTTTTGTTAGTTCAAATACTGACCATCATTGACTTGAAGTGAGTTGAGAGTGAGCTTAGAGATTTGAATAAAGATATCAAGATGTGCTGAATTAACTGCACTATCACCCGCCTCGGTGGTGTAGTTAGATAACTTGATAGTTTCTTGTTGAACTAGACTGCCGAGGATAGGGTGATTCAAGTTTGATCCTTGATCGGGTGAACTGGGTTGGTTTTTTCAAAATTGTTTTCCACACTCCCCCCACACGACTGCTGGCTCACTTCCTCTATATTCAACCTTCACATTTCCTAACCCATTAGCATAACTCTTAAGCATATAACCCAACTGGGTAGTAAGACATGTTGCTAAATAAAACTGCACCACTACTTACCTGAAGCGAGGAGGAATGAGAAACAATATTGTGGGTAAAACACTTTCAGTGCAGCCATCTTGAGTTTAAACACTGTCTGCCTAGATTATGTCAAACACACTCTCCAAGCAGTAAATATTTCAAGCAAATTTGACATTTTATTGATATTGAAATTGTTTTAACCTTGCTTAAAATATAATGGAGGGCTCAAACCCAACCTCATCAGATCTTAAGATATAATTTATTGCAAAATTCAAATATATATGATTGTTTTAATTCGTTTTCAGGCTCTGGTACATGTTTCTAGTGCTTACGTAAACAGTAATTTGAATGCCGCTGAAGAACGCCTCTATGAAGTACCTGCTGACTCAAATAGGCTCATAGACCTGTGTAGTAGTTCAACTGATGAGGAACTGGAACTAATACTCCCCGAGTATGTAACTATTTATAAAGTGTCTCGTTTCAAGGACCGAATGGTCTAAGGCATCACTATCGTGTTGGACTGGCCTGCTGATGACAAGATTGGGGTTTGAATCTCGGTCAGGTCGAATTAGGTTTTTTTTCCCTAAATGGTTTCACATTCTCCTTCCACGCAAATGCAGGTAGATTACCTCTCAAATACTTCCTCCTCATCCATACCCAAATAGAGTAATTCATTACATACGCATATAACCTGAACAGGTAGGATGTGATAACAGGTTTTTTTTATCAGGTGATTCAATGTGAGGCTGTTGATGCACCAGGAAAATGATTCTGATAAACGTTTATGGTAAATCAAAGTGTAACAAAGGGCATTTATTGAAAACACCACAATTTATAACTAATGTGTCAAGTAAATATGAATGTAAGATAATACATTTATTGGACATATACAAAATGGCTTAGGGAGTGATGAGGGAATACCCTTAGTAGGAACATTTGTGTCAGGAATTGTTATTTAAATACAAAATATTTAGTTGGAACTTTATATTAATGGTCTGCCTTCTAAATTTTGTACATCAGATTAGCAAGATATATTTTGAGGACCTGGTATTATGATATCTCATAATTGAACGCACTATATTCACAACCGCGTTTAGAAATATGTCACCCCTATTCACATGAGCTGTAGATGCCTCCCCCCCTCCCATCCTCACAACCCGCTCCCACCAAAACAACATACTATTATATGTTAATGAACACAAATAATAATGTTGTAGGCCTTATTTATTGCTAATATTTACAGTGTAGCCCCTATAATTATATGAACACTGTGCATAATGGTTGTGTTTGTCTAAATCTAACTATCTGGCACAACCTCACATATGAGTGACTCAATTATCAGCTGACAGAGGCAATAGTAGACACAATATAACTCTAAACAATACACTAGAGCTCTAAAACAAGCAAGATTCAGCTACAGCTGAGTTCACATGTGTTGTTTCAATGAGAATTATGTTCATTCATGCTGAAGACAAGAGGATCAGTTTTACATCCCATAACGTATCTCGGAAAAGGCTTTGCTGTAAACCATTTTTTTGTTAATGTTGTGCCCCCAAAAATCTTGCGCTCTAGACACATGCCTATACTGCCTTGTGGGTAACGCGGTGATGAATATATTCCTACACATTAATTTATAAAAAAATACATTTTATATACAAACCTTTGTTACATTAGAGTAAAATTTAATGATTTATTACTAATCACATTTCAGTTTCATTTCAAATTACGAATTATTCTAAATTAAAAATATAACTCTTTAGCAGGTTTAAAAATAATTTCTTAGTCTTATATCTATTTATTATTGAATAACAACATGTAAGTAAATATGTAATTTTTGTTTTATGATAAAATAACGTTACATATTGTGATTACTAAACTTCTACTTAATGAATATAATAAATATTTTTAAAATCAATACTTAAGTTTACTCAAGATCAAATGTAGGCTTGAATTTAAATTTAATTTGAGATCTTTCATGCCAAATTAAAGCATACAATTATACACTCCTGAAGCCTTTTTAGTGTTCACGCGAAGCTTCACAGATCTTATTGTTTTGAAACTATGACAGATACATACACACACACACACTTATTAATTCTAACTGGGTCCCTTGACACAAGTAATGTATGGCTATGTCAATATTTAAAGTGTTTAAAACAATACTTATAATTGTGTTGCTTATCTTTTATAGTTCTAGCTTTTTACTAAACTTTTGACCCCTTAAAGCCAAATATTTGAACTAGGTTGTTAAAACACTTACAGTGGGTCTTTTACTATAATAGATGTGCATGTTTTTTTAGACAGTCATATGATTTAACTTTTATGTCATAGAATTTTGAATACTCATCTCAACACCTACACATTC
Organism: Timema shepardi; assembly: GCA_902151425.1. Taxonomy (NCBI): domain Eukaryota; kingdom Metazoa; phylum Arthropoda; class Insecta; order Phasmatodea; family Timematidae; genus Timema; species Timema shepardi. The sequence continues at coordinate 16,377 of CABFVX010007809.1, forward strand.
ACAAAAGCCCTGGCAGAACATGAAGTTAATAACTCCGTCATAAAACAAAAGGGTAAAGCAGTTATCATTCGGCCTAGCATGAGTAAGTACTTTTTATCCTTTTTTTAGTTCACATAATCTAATGAATTTCACAATATCATTCATTATCATCTGAGGTCTAAACACTAAATGTATTGTAATCACTTATCACACTAAAATTTTCATATTTTTTATTATATTATTCATGATCTTAGTTTTTATAAAACCAAGAAAGTAATCATCATCGGAAACTTTCAAGCCTGTGGCTGAGTCAATTTATTAAAATATCTCCATCTTTCTCTTTCCTTTCACCATTCTTTCTTCTTTAATTGTGTACATTATTCTTTCACCTGCACACTAGCTAAGATCAAGTTTATTGTAAACATATGTTCCCTAAATCCATGTTGTTCCTCCCTCCATATTCCTTTAATTTTATTTCCTACTCTCATTTCCAGTATCTTCATATATATTTTTTACAGTGGCTCATCATCATTACTCCCCTATAATCCGCACACTTCCTCCTGTCTCCCCTCTTAAAAATCGGTTCTATAATTCTCTTTTTCCAGCCGTCTAGTATTCTTTTTCTCTATACATTTCACCCTAAACACCCTGCATGACCATGTGTATTCCCCTTTTTCTGCAGTTCTTTTCATTTCCATAGTCCGTTCGTCCACGCCTGATGCTTTAACTTGTTTCATCCTCATCAACGCATCCTCCACCTCTTTCCATGTAGAACCCTCTCTCTCCCTTTCTTCTGATTCTTCATGTTCCTTTGCTTCATTCGCATCCTCCTTCTCTACCAGGCTGAACATCTACTCAAAATTATCCCTTCCGTAGCTCCTTTTCTTCTTCACCTGTCATTTTCATTTTCCTTCTTGCCTTTTTTCTACTCTCCTGTTTGTTACTTGTCTATGACACCTTTTCACTTCCTTCTATATCCCTTTTCAGCATCTCTGTAAATTTGTCTATCCTTCCTGGCTTCCTCTGTGTCATCATTCCTATTCTAAAAACTCCTTATGAATACATTGTTCTTACTCTCCACTGCTTCCTTCACTCTTTCGTTACACCCTGTTCTCTTCTTCCATTTCTTTTATCACTTGTTCTTCCACATAATTATCTCCTCTGCAGATCCCACCAAACTTTTCATAAACCTTCCCCATTCCGCCTCTGCACCTTGCATCTCATTCTTGGGCATTAAGCTTCTTACCTTTCTTAGATACAATTCTCTTTTAACTTTATTTTTAAGCCTCCACATCACTTTTTCATCTTTCTTGCTAAGTTATTTTTCTCCTAAATTCCCATTCCACTCTTGTCTTCTACCAGCAACCTATGGTCACTATATTGAGAGACATATGGTATCAAGGAAGTACCTATTGCATTCATCTAAAATTACCTTGACTATTCTATTTATTCAATTATACTCAGAATTTGTTTAGTTATGAGTCAAACAATCATTTAAACTTGTATTGTAATATCCCAATCCATGCACATGCAGATACATTTCCTCTATTATTAGATTTAAGTCACTATTAGACCTTAAGTTATTATTAATATAAACTATTTATGTTGATAAAAACCTAAAGAAATTGTAAATACTGCTTACCGGAATTCATTTTGTATTTGAGGAATCATACCATATTACCACAGATTTATTTCTACACAGATTATTATATACATTATTATAATTATTAAAATGTTAACCTTTTTATCTTTTTAAACTATTTTGTCTTGGGTATACATTAAGCATTAGAAGAGATAAAAAGAAATTGAAATAGCAATTAACGATCATTTTTCACTGCACAAGGAATAATTGCATAAATACCTTTGCATTTTCTATTTTACAGTAACATGCGCTTGGAAAGAACCGATCCCTGGCTGGACCAATTCAAAGAATGGTCCATCAGGCTTCCTAATGGGTGCCAGCAAAGGAGTTGTTCGCCGCTTACCAGTTAACAAGAACTTCATATATGATTATGTCCCCATTGACATTGTGGTTAACATGATACTTGTATCGGCTGCTATGATTAGTGCCAATAAAATGTATGTAGACATCTAGTTATCATGTCAACATATAATTAGGTCTTTTGCTACTGTATCATATGATATACATCTCTATATTAGTATAAGGGTTTATGGTTTTATACTTAGTTCAGATATGCCAACATACTCAAATTTTACGTAGTTTTTTTTCTCTGCTTCTTAAGATAAATTACAGAAGTTTTGATGCAACTTTATTTTCTACATATTTTATAATTGTGTGGTCATAACTTGAAAAGAGATAAAATAAATGTGATTTAAATATCGTAAGCTTTTCCTCGTGAATGATGAGTCACTAGGTGTCAAAATCCGCTTTTGTGATTACATGATTTAAGGTGTCAAGACTCGCAATAAACTGGACACAATAGATGGGGAAATTGGGGCTAGAATTTGTGTACTGAAGGTGTTTTTTCTTAAACTGTTTCCTAATATCAATACATGCAAATGTGGGTCAATTTCATCTACATTTTACTGTCCATTAGTGTCCATAAGTGAATAGCCCAAATGGGTAGTAAGATGCAATGCACCTGAAAAAATAATTGTGTTTCAAACTTGAAAATCACTTAAATCAGTTGTCTACACAATGCATACAACCACTCTGGGAGAGGAGTACTTGTTCATGCATTGTTAATCACAAACTATGTTTCTTTATAGTCCCACCTTTTTGATGTAAGGCTTTTTGTGTTATTTATCCAAGAAAGGATCCGCTTCAGTGGCTCAATGGTTTAAGGAATTACTCTCACAATATACTAGACTGCCAATGACAGGGAGGTTGGGTTTCGAATCCTAATCGGGTGTACTGAGGTTGTTTTTCCCTAAATGGTTTTACAGTCACCCTACACGCAAATGCGGGTATACTTCATCTATATTTAACCATATTAGCTTTAACACATTAATGTAATTAGTACTTAGGTGTACAACCCAAATGGTTACCAAGACATGCTAAATAAAATAGTTCCAAAAGTGTCTTACGGGATTAGGCCTATTCTTTTGTGTGTGTTTATATCAATTTGTTTGTCGATAAAGTGGAATATCTACTAAGCATAAACATTTTGAAGAAAGAAAACTATAACAATATTTTCATAACATCGCACCATTCTTATTTAGGTATGATGGTTTGCTTCCAATATCGTCTACTAGTTCGAGCCCTCTAACACATTGATATATCTGTTAATATTTGTATAATGTAGTAGATTCTAAATTTAGCTAACCACCAACTAACCAAATATCTTTTTACCACTTATAAAATATTAAACCACAAACTATACATTTTATTCAGTAAACTTGTGTAGATAAAGATCTAATATTTAATATAAATGTGTATACCAGAAATGCCACTTTTTTTTTTCTCACAGTACAACTGAGGAAGATGAAGTACCTATTTTTCACGGCACATCAAGTGTATCCAACCCATTTCGGTGGACCACTGTCGAGAAAAAGATTAACACATACCTTCACAAAGAGCCATTGAAATCAGCTGTGTGGTATCCATACCTAAAGTTAGTCCCAACTCTTCGACATTTCTCATTGTCAGCATGGATCGTTCATATGATCCCAGCATACTTTCTTGATCTCTTTCTCAAGATGACAGGAGCCAAGCCAAGGTAAAGTGATAGCACTTTGTAAAGTGGTCATGGTTTTAGGTCCTTAGCTCTCAACCATTTCATTTATTAAATTATATTAATTTGCCATTGTTTACATATTAATACACTAAAGATACTGAGAGTACTAAACTGATAAATACATTTTTCATTTTCCATTCGTCTAGGCCTAATTTAATTCTCTTTATTACTATCAAATGGTTAATTATAAGAAAGTGTGGGGTTTTATGGTAATTATAAGTTAGGTAAATCACAACCAAAGTTGTAAGCAATATATGTTTTAAATTTCAATTCTTTAACTTCATTTTTGGGCCTTTAAACTTTTGATATAATAGTTTTTCATTATTTAAAGTCTTTGTTGGAATATTAAAGTCATCCAAATTTATTACTTTTACTTTTCATTTTAAGCGTTGTGCAATGTATTAATAGCTGACCCAGAAGCTGAGAGACGCATCTGTTGCTTGCACGTGTGGTCTTTCAGGGGAGGGGTAGGTTTTGGCGCGGACTCCTGGCCAATCAGCACATTTGATTTAGTGTCTGTGTTTGACCCTATGTGGAAGGGAAGCGTCAGACGAGACACTGGCCGGGTAGCACACAAACAGGGAAGACCTGTATTCACAAAGTACTTTTTGTAATGTGTAGAGATAGTTTCGAGATGGGTGAAAGGAGAGGTAGACCAGGTGGCTAAACAACCACTACCCTAAATAATTATCCGTATCAATGTCATAAATAATTTGTTTCTCTAAATTAAGTTACCGTGGTACCAACATGTATAATATTCAGTTAAAATAAAACTTCAAATTCTACGTTAAATAGTATCTCTTTTAAACGGCTGTGTCCATCTACCCCCACCATTATCTATATAACCCCGAGATTCTCTACCGGAACCTACTGACTGCCGTGGACGACATCGTAAGATGAAGAGGAGCAGGTGATAATGGGCGACTAGGTATAAAACAGCTTCCAACGGTGAGGCTGGTCATACAAAACAGTTGACGGAGGTGGGTGACTTGTTACAACTTTAAAGTTTATTTCATGTTTTAGGATGAATACTCTTTAGTTTGTAAACAGTGTCCATAAATGATAAATATATTAATTACTTAAAAACAACAATTATTCAAGTATGGTAATAATTTTCAGTGTTTTGAAGAACCTTTCTCAAAATTAAATATGCACTTTTATAGTTTCACAGCAACTATCCATACTATAAAAATAGTAGTCCAAAGTATAGTAGTTGCATTCGGAGATATAAAAATGTATGCAATTGCTAAAAGATTTGAATTACAGAAGTTGGTTAACTGTTTTACTCTTTAATCAACTTAAAGAGCAATTTTTAGAATCACCAGTTATTATATTAACTACCTATATTAGGATTCTGGTAGGAATTAACATTTTTAAATAAAGAAAAAAAATGCCATGAAACATTAATAACATTTTGCTTTATTATTGGTATTATTGGTAGTCTGGTGGTCTAGGGGTAAAGTGTCGGACATCTGTGCTGTGTTCCGGGGTTCAATCCTCGGTTCTGGCACAGATTTATCTGATTAGCAATCCCTTCCTTCACCTCTGACAAGACATCTTGTGAATGTGGAGAATTCCAGGCTTCCACCGTGGTTCGGATTCCACGTTAAACTGTAGGTCCTTCATTTCATCTCACAATCACCCTACCATTACAAATTAGCGTAAGTGCGTATAACCCAAACTGGTAGTAAGATGCGGTGCTAATAATAAAAATTAGTATTATTTCACAGGTATTGCTAGTATATATAAAAAGTAACAGTTTCAGATTATATGACTTTATGTATACATCAATTAAAATTGTTTTAGTAAATTAAACTTAAAATGAATGGACATTTGTTTTTGATAGATTTCTGATTGGTTGAACTTGAACCGGGAAAACATTTAATCGAAACTGAAGATTAAAATATTGCAATTCATTATTGGAATGTACACTTTCAAATGTATCAGTCTTAACATGACTGATTACACTCTGACATTTATAAGCTCTATCACATTGAAATCAAATTAACTTGCTAACTTTCAGCATAAATAGAGTGAATCATTATAATCATATTTTAATAATTTCAATTGCATAATTTGCATGTATAGTTGTAAAACCATTAAATTTTAAATTTTATTGAGTGTGATATATTTGATTTAAGTAAAGATTAAAAAACAGTCAATACACATTAAGAGTACATAATTAAAAAAATACACTTTTAGCTCTGTCCATTTTTGGTACACTGGCTTCTCTCTGGTATTCTTGTAACTCCACCTGCTATTTTCTATAGAATATGTTAACTATATCTGCCTAGTGTCAATTATTAAAGTTTATCAAGAAGAATTATATCTCTTCAACATTATCACTTCAAGAATTTTTTTTTATATGTAACACCCATAACTGTTAGTCATTGTTTTTAGACTCGTTCGTCTCCATACCAATGTAAACAAGTCATTGAAACTACTTGAACCATTTATCTTCACTGAGTGGCTCTTCCACAATGATAAGGCAATTGGATTGTCTGAGAGGCTGGATGCAGCTGATAAGAAAGAATTCCCAATTGACTTTAGAACACTAGATTGGCCAAATTATTTTAGTACCATGGTGACTGGTGTTAGGCGCTACTTGAATAATGAAGAACCATCAACACTTAAAGCAGCTATATTTAAAGACAACATGTAAGTCCACATTAATATAGATTACATATTATTAATGAGGGAAATTACTCATAACTGTAAAATATTTCTAAGTGGTTAGAGGAAAGGTGGATAGAAACACATAAAAGGGACAAACACAATATGGCTTTTGCAATGAAAAGAACACATTTCACACTTGAAATTGCTGCCATTGGACAAAGAGGCAATAGTTTCCTCTTAAAGAAAACTGATCGTCACCACCCAATCCCCAACCTAAGTTTCATTCTATCGCAACTCTTTAGGGAGGAGTGTTAAACGTGATATGCAGCTTTTTAAAGATTAAAAACTTTAAAATGGTCGTTTTTTGTGACCAGAATGTACAGCAAATTCTATAATGCATTGTGTTACTCCCCAACCAAACCATTGTGTAATTTTTATTCTTTAATGTTTCAGCCTATTTTCTCTAAACTTGTGCCTGCAAATCTTCTTGATTCTGGCCATGTGGGCAATATCAACACTCTTTTTCTCAGACTCGTGGTTCAATGTGGTATTGCCACTCCTCGGTTATGCATTATTCTGCATGTTGTAAACAGTTACAATGTAATGACTGATAAGAATGATATGTTCAAGATAATAATATAATGTGGAGACTTGATTAAGATGCCATTGCATTTAAAGATACAATTGTTTTGATTATGGACCAATATGGCCTGTGATAAGCTCATTTTTTCAATTAGAAGCCAAGTTTTTAGTAAATATACTAAGTAGAGTGCTAAATTGAATGCACATGTAAAGTTAATATCAATTGTTTTTACTCACTTAAAATATTTTTAAAACAATGATCACAAAAAATATAAATCTCTACATATTAATTTATCTCTTCAAATTAGATAGTATTAATTTCAGCTCCAAAGTCACTACAAATTGCATTAAGCTAACAAGTGTCTATATGTATCACAAATGTACATTAGATAAACTGTTTAAAAATACTTAATAAACACTAAATTAATTATATAACCGTAGGTATTATATGTTTTCTTTCTATTTTATTTTCTCCTAAAATTGTAAGCTCTCTTTTTTTATTAATTTTTCCATACCTGTCAAAAGGTTAGATGTTGTATAATGTCTCCTACTATGCTAGCAGATTTAAAAAATTTAACAATGAGGCTCAGTGGCTAAATGATTTTAAAATAATTGTAATTAATAAAAATAATTAAAGAGTAAAAATAAACTAATATATGCAACTTAAATGAATAAAGCCTACCTAGTGAAAAGGTAAAATGTGTTTGTGTAAAGTAATTCCTCTTTTCTTTTTTGTTTGATAAAGGCATTAATTCGATCATCAAAATTGTAATCCATTAGTTTAAAGAGTTTATAATTATAAGTTACAAATACTGATTCAATTATTTAGACTCATAACAGCTCGTGAGTTATAGGAAGTTAAACTTGCTATTTTATGATTACCCTGTACCATTGTTAAGCCAATGTAATTAATGTATTGGACTGAAATTTAGTATAACTAGACATTCATATACACAATTAAATAACAATAATATGTTAAAGACAAATAATTTTTAATGTTCAAGCAGTTTAAAAGTGGTATGTTTACAAAAAAATACATATAAATAATGTTATTTTTTCAACCCCGATAATTGGTTTTTATTTCATTTTATAGTACACAATGTCTAATAGAGAATTAAGAATAAATTGGTTTTTTAGTATAACTCTACTCATTAATTTTATTAACGGGACCGAATTGATCATTGCAAAATTATATATGAAACATATGAAATTTCTTATTTTGACTGTACTGATTAAAGAACCAATACAGAGTAGCCTAACAGAGTCGGTCATAATGTCCACCGGTAGAAGCCAGGTCAGATTCCTAAACTAATGACTCACTCAAATTTATTTGTATCAATTTCCGTTATTATAAGATATCTTGTCTAATTTTTTAGTTATTGTTCCACATGTAATCTAACTTATTACATCCATACACACACATCTAATCACGTAACTCTCTTAAAAGGTAGGCAAAAACTGTGCATATAGCTAAAAACAACCCACCTCATTAGTTTTCGCCACACAAGCAAACACATTGTTATTAAATGTTTTAATTCTACAATACAATTAGGAGAGAAATTGTATATTATCTTTTTCAACGCTTTTCTTATTTTAATGTTTTAAATCTACTAGTGCAAATTCATGCTTATATCTAGTTAATTGTTTTAATTCCAAAGTACAATTAAGGGAGAAATGTGTATTATCTTTTTCAACACCTTTCTAATATTTAATGTTTTAAATATACTAGTGCAATTAAATGGTTATATATTTCATGTACATTTTAAAATCTTCTCAATAAATATTAAGTTATAAATGAAAAAAAATAAAAAATGGCAGTGTTTTTATACTTATTACTTTCTTTAAATCCTCAGTCAGAAATGTAAAAAAGAAGACCTAGTAAATTAAATGTATTCTTTTTAAAGTAATTTTATAAACTAAAATAAACATTGTTGCAACTAGGTTAGATGATAATGTCAATTTTACTTTCTTGGATTTCAAACTTAAAATAAAACTGCATCGTTATCTAATTAATTTTTGTTAAACTTGCTGTAATATGTTTTATTGGTGTATGGTTTATTGTGTTAATATATGTATTGAAATCCATGATTAAGAATAAATTTATTAAACATATTGAATTAATTTATTGTTGGTGTGCTACAGATTAAATGTACCTTGTAGTTCTTGTTTTGAAAGAATATAAAGGATTTATTACTCGTATTTATCAATTAAATATGTGTCTTCTCCTAATCATGACCTAAGGTTTGTTTCAACACGTTAAGTTTTCCATCTTAAAAGTCATAACCAAATTAAAACATTTATATATGAATGGTGGAAACTTAATGTAATAAAAATGTCCTATGTTTTCCAAAGAAAACCATGACATCTGTAACATGAGGAATGATGGTTCTATATTCAACCTTCCCACTTCCAATTACAATAATTAATACTAAAGCGCTTAGCCCGAGCGGGTATTAAGACACTCTGCTAAACATTATCAAACATATATTTTGGATATGCATTCACTGATATATATCTCTAACACCAAAAAATAATCCATAATTAAACTTGTTGTTTTGGAGAAAAGTGTGAATTAATTTTTATTAGTTTGTATCCACAATAGTATTCACTGCTCTTAACATAAATGACTTAACATTGTATTAGAATGGTTTAATTTCTTTGACTTGATAATACAAATGTGGTGAATTTCCGGAAACAGGGAGGTCGGGGTTTTAATCCCCACTGAGTCTGCTAAAAGATTTCTCCACTTAATGGTTTCCCAGCCACTCCCATCTCAAATCTTGATACATTTTCTCTTGATTCGACCAATCTCTTCCACAACAAAACAAATAACGGTCACAAACACATAATTGAGATGTGTAGGCTTAGTGTTTTTTTCCCCACAAATATAAAACTGTTTGGGTCATGAATTAACCAAAGTAAGTTTACAGGTTAATTATTACTCAACATATGGCAATGCTCTCCAAACCTTTAGAAAGTTTACCTGAGTTTTAGAACAACTAACTTTAATGGCCATATGAGGCGATGGGAGATTAATCCATTTCTCAAATTGGGATCTAGCTATTTAAGAAAACCTCTATTCTCTTTTTGAGGTATTTTGTTTTATTGCATATTTTGGAGGAAGATACAGAAGAGCTGGACGAGCACATGGCTTTTTCATCGAGAATAAGAACACAACACTTTACATTACTGCCACTGGGCAAAGAAGTAATGGCTTCCTCTTTAAGAAAATCAATCTTTACCACCCATTCCCCTGACCTTGACCTAGATTTAAATCTATCAGAACTCTTCAGGAGGGAATGTGAAATGCACAACTCAAGAAGAGGAATCTAAAAAAATAAAGGGAGAAAAAGGAAATTGGTAAAGAAAGATAGAACAATGAGATAGGAACAAATAACATACAGGAAATAAAGGCATGTGAGCTGGGTGCGCTTTTATTTACAGAGTTCAGTTGACGTCCCCGTCACGGACAAATAAGAAACCTGATTACTGTATCAGTATATTATATGCCTTACTTAATCTCTTCTTTTTTTACATTTTTTCAGTTTATTTATTTTTTCATTATTTTAAATTTTCAAATGAAAACAAAATGTTCATATTTCAAAAACTTTTTGAGAACCACCCCAATTCTGTTCATGACCCAAAGTTTGGGAACCACTACTCAATGCTGATTTAATTGCCACATTTACAAGAACATAGTCATCAGTTGTGTCCAAAAACAACTTTACAGCCACAGGGTGAAACAACTGCACAGACGTCAACAGCAGTAGTTGGTAGGCCTCCCTCTCAACCACAAACTACCGAATGAAAGGTCAAAGCATCCATAGGAGAAATTTCCAGCCTCACCGGCAAACTTACCCATGGTTGCAATATGAAAGATCAAAATACGTATTTTTCTGTAATATTTGCAAATCAGCATTATATCAAATATGCATTAATTTTTCTTAAAAATGAGAATTGGCTTACATTGAACCAGGATTCCAAACTGAAAAACAAAATCACTTTCAAAATTCAAAAAACATGAAATATATTAATGCCACCGAAAATCTGTCTCACAGTTGGGGTCCAAGATGACTCTAGTAAAATATGAAATTCATCCCCAAGCCTAACAGCTTCAACCCTGAGGTAGTCTAGGCGTGATATGAAAATAATCTGAAGGGAAACCCCACAAATAGTTACCAATTGCTATACGATTCACTTCAAGATTGTGCAAAAACGTTTAGGAATACAAATAAAATTATAAAAACCTGTTTAGTAGACAATGTTATCTTATATTTTTGGTTATAAGTTTAATAAACGCTTCGACAATATTAAGGGTTTATGTTATAATTGCAAAAAAACAATAAAAAAATTAAGGCACCATTTTTTTCAAGATGACGAAAGTAAAATAACCTTTTGAGAGTGGCACTAAATTCTATTTTACTCACCCCAAAATTATACTAATAGGTCAAATTTCATCTTATTATTAAATAGTGAATGATTGTTATGCTTAGCAACTCCACTATTACGCCCTGGCTACATTAAGTGAGGATTTGTTGGGTTCGGGGATTATTTTCATAACACCCCCAGTAGGTTAGGTTTAGCTCTGGTTGGCGCCCAGGGCAGCCGGCCGGTTTACCTGGACTCCCCTGGGTGCTAGCCATTCTTTCTCGTGGGTGTAGCTTGAGAAGGGCACTGCCCCGTCTTGAAATTAATCTGCCCCTGCTAGATTAATTTTTACTCCTCTTAGATTCTCGAGCATAAAACTGAAAGATGGCCTAACATCAGACTCTAAAATGTAGGCCTAACACTCGCAGCATAATAGTTTATCAAAAAAGAATGAAAATTAATGAAACGGTTGGCTCTGTTTTTCTTTCAATAGTTCATGAATTTTGGGTTTTATGTTTGAAAGAGCACACCGAAAATCACTTTCCGCTTGAAACCGACAGCGCTGTTTAGTTTCAATGAGAGCCATAGTTTAAAATCCTGATTCACACAGTTACATAAAAGAAAATGGTATAAAAACCTATATATAAAAATAAATAAATAAAAGTTCCGACTAACTGACTGACTCATCAACGCCAAGCACAAACTCTTGGACCTAGAAAGTTGTAATTTTGCACAGAAGTTCCCTTTATGATGTATACAAGCAATAATGCCGGATTTTT